>KZ451980.1:465950-743115 GCA_002786265.1 Apostasia shenzhenica
CGGAGAGAAAATGAAAGGTTGCGTCCGGCCTCTCTAAGAAAAGAGCCGGAGCACCGGTGACGGACGCCCCTCCGGAGAAGAAGATGCTGGAGGCAGGCGCACCTTTGGAGGTAAGAGCCCCTACGGCTAGGGTTGCCGGTGCCCTGGTACAGACATTGGAGTCCCTACAGGGTACCGGGAGTGCTGAAGCCGCAGCAGTGGTGGTAGTTTCTGAATCTCCGGTTAAGCCACCTCCGAAAGCTAAGGAGTTAAGGGAGGTGGTTTTGATAGGAGAAGCAGCTAGTGGAGAGAAGTTGGCACCAGAGAAAATCATGCTCAAGGATGAAGAGTTTGGGCGGTTTCTCCCTGGTGTCGGGGTTTCTGACGAAGGTGAGGGGGAACCATCCCTGTTTGTTGGTAGGTCTATTCCCTTAAGAGTCCCAATTCATGTCTATTCCTTAGTTTCTGAAAAATCAAGGGGGCTATTGGGAAAAAGGTTGGTCTCAACGAGGGGCGAGCCTCCCCTCACCGCTTCTGGTACAGGGAGATCAGAGGCGGAGAAGGTGGAGGAGAGGGGAGAAGTCCTCCCGGCCGCTCCCAGCACCTCCCTCAGTATCGGGGGTGTTTGGAGCGTGCTGGGAGACCGGCTGAGTGAGATAAGGCGGGCAGAAGAGAAGATCTCAGGGAACACCTCCGAAGTTCTGGAGGTGGTAAAGTCTTTGAAGGGAAAGGAGATAGCAGAATCCTACTACCTTCAGAGGATAAGGGACTCAGAGGATGCTTTGTCTCAAGTTACAAAGTATTCTCTGAGTAATCAGAAAGAGGAGTTGGAGGGGCTACTCCAGCTGGAAGGCAGATTAGTTTCCCTGGCCCAGGTTAATGCGGAGTGGGCTAACAAAAGTGAGATTGCGAGGGGATAGTTTAACCGCAATCTGGCGGATGTGAACCAGGCCCACTCCGCCCATGTCAAAGACCTCCAAAAAAGATTAAAGGATTTGGACGATGATAGGGAGGAGAGAAGGAGGTTAAGGGAGGAACTGACTAAGGCCAGGGAGGCCTTGTCAGGGGCGAAAGAGGCGGCCTCCGAGGCCCGTCACCGGGAGGAGCTGTTGAAGTCTGAAGTTCGCTCCCTGCGGGCTCTGGTGGAGAACAGTTCTGGATGGCGAGGGCGACGTATGGAGGACCTGGAAGAGGAAGTGAAGAGGGCAATGAAGATTGCCAGTGCCTCGCCGGTGGGTCGCCATATGCAGCATCAGGCTGCCTTTGATGCTCTTCTGCAGACATTGGTTGATGTAGGTACCTTGAACCAGGAGAGCATCAGGGATCCAGCGGTTCTTTCCTTTTATAATCCTAAGGGGCCAGACAGGTTCTTTGATGCTGGGAGTTGCCCTCTTGAGGAGATTCCTCCGTCAAGGTCCTACGCAGGTTGGGGGAGTTGGCCTTTGAAGCGCGGGACTTCGGGAGAAAGCCCTGCGACTCTTCTGGAAGCCAGATGGCTAGGCCGGCGCGATCCTTCTGGAAGTCAGTAGGCAGAGCGTCAGTTGTGCCCGAGGTAAGGGGTCTCTCTTCTCAACCAGCTCCTCAGCCTGCTAGGAAATGATTCTTCCTTTGAGGCATTTGCAGGATCCGTTTCGCAAGCAGATAGTTCCAGCGAGGCTGGAACTATAGCTTGTGGTGAGGAAACTGAGGAGTCTCTTAGGAACATCTGCTGCCTATGGTCAGGATGGTAACAGCCTGGTCCCAAGGAGGAGGAGCCCTGGTTAAGAGGTCTGAATTCATCAGGCCAGGTGTTTAAGTTCTGAAGCCTTGTATTTTTCTTTGTTCTTCCTGTACTCATGAGAGAAACATGTGAGGACAAAGAGAGATTGTATCAAATCCTATTTTTAATGAAAATGTGTTTTTCCTTCTCAGAAGCTTTGTTGTGAATGAACTCTTGTTATGTATCTTTTCTCTCGTGTTTCAAAGTAGGTATCACGAAGTCTCAGAAAAGAACATATGAATTCATAAGTAAAAGATAAAGAATTTTCCGAAAGTAAAGAAATCCTAAGTAAAAGGCGGAAAAGCTATCTTTGAATCCCCGTACACGATATAAGAATATCGAACACAGGAGAGAACGAGAAAAATAGCCCATTCCTCGTACCTCTGCACGATATAGAATATCGAATAAAAGGAGGAAAGTAGCCAAACCTTCGTGCCCAATGTTTGAATATCGAACAAAGAAAAAAAGTAGCCAACCCTTCGGCCCAGATGTTTGAATATCCGAAAGGAAAAAGTAGCCAACCTTCGTGCCCGATGTTTGAATATCGAACAAAAGGAAAAAGTAGCCAACCTTCGTGCCCGATGTTTGAATATCGAACAAAAGGAAAAAGTAGCCAACCTTCGTGCCCGATGTTTGAATATCGAACAAAAGGAAAAAGTAGCCAACCTTCGTGCCCGATGTTTGAATTCTAAAAGACAGAAAAAAGGCGGGAAGGAGAGGAGTGGCGTTTTGGGAACCGTGCGTCGCTTCGATTCCTGGGATTGTCAGGAGGGACGAGCGGTCTGAGATGCTCGCACGTTAACCTAGAAGATCAGATGGTTGGGAGATAAAAGGTCGCACTCATCCCCTATAAACGGCTGTTTGAGCGGGAGCTTCTTCTTCTTTCCGAAAAACCCTAAGTTTCTGAGAGAAAGAGAGGGCATCCGCTCCACCTGTTTGAAAGGGAGGACTGAGCGAAATGAAGAAAAAAGAAACATGGGAGGAAGGGAGATCGAGTGGGCCGGACTGGCCGAGCGTTTCCAGAAGGATGCTAGCTACCAGGAGTCCCTCATGATGGAACATGAGGTGCTCAACGCAACCAAAGGGTTTAGGGGGAACCCTTGCTTAATGGTCATCCCGCCTGCCGTCGACCTCCGGCCAAACAGTCCGCCTGAGGGAGCGGTGTGTGTGTATAGGGCGCAAGTGGAATATGATCTAATGCTGCCGCCGCAACCAGAGTTCAAGGAAGTTTTGAATTCATTTCAACTTGTGCCAGCACAGCTTTCCCCCAACGCCGTTGCCTACATCTACTCCTTTCTGAAGCTTCTGCAAGGGGGATGGCGTGGAGTTTAACGCTGTTTAGAAGTTTGTTTAGCTGGATGGCAGTACCAGGGTATGGGGGGTGTTTGGCCTTGCGGTCGAGGTCAAGGAAGGCGATGTTTTCGGGTGCTAGTAGTTCGCACTCGGATTGGAGAGATTTCTATTTTTTTGTAGGCGGGGATTTGGGAATCCCCTTGACGCCTGGAGCTTGCCCCACTGAATTTATTGGTGATGCCCAATGGATGGCAGACACATCCGTCCAGAAGAACCTGGAAGTTTTGAAAGGGCAAAGCTGACCCTGAAAGACTTCCTGAGGTTGGTGAAGAACGACGTATCCTTGTATGCTAGGTCGCAGGGATACACCATCTTCAAGGAGGTTGTTCCCCCTCCTGGAACAGTAGCAGAGGGCTAGGAGGGGGCAGCCCCCTGCTACTCAACTCAGTAAGCAGGTTGTTGAGGAGGCAGAGGGGGAAGAAGTGGCAGTTCCGGAGCCTGTCTGCGGCGGGATATCTATTGATGTGGTATCCTCGCCGGACGACTCTGGAGATGACGGAAAAACCCTGGCTGAGGTGATGGAGGAAGCAGGCAAAGGGAAAGAGCCTGCGTCACTGGCCAGGCCTAAGGTAATCCCTAAAGGTGCCGCGGGGGTTACCATAGGAGAAAAAGGGGGCAGAGAGGAGGTGGCCGAGGGTGGCCCAGGAAGAGAAATAGTGGAGGTTCCTTGCCCAGCAGCGGCGACCACCTCCCATGTTATGGTCTCCCTTGAAGCTCCTAAGGGGAAGAGAGGGCCTTCCGAAAAGAACAGTCTGGAGCCCCCTCTAAAAAAGAGAAGGAGCGACAAAGAGGGGGGGAGACCGATGAGGAGCGAGAATGAGGGAAGAGTGTGGAGCCACTGTTGAGCCGCAATTTCACTGGGGAATTTACAGGCGAGGGGTCGAAGTTTGTGGTGAGTGTGACAGAAGTGAAGAGGGAGATGACTATCACCTCTGACCAAACCTCGAATCTGTTCAATCCGGTCCGAGGAGACCTAGGCCTGATCCTGGCGGGAGGATTGGCGACCAGCGCATTGGAGGAGACAGTTGAGAGGACCTCTACAACAGACCTCTATGCTCAGATGACCAACAGGGTGGCCACGGTAAGATCTCACTCTAAACTTTGACTTTCTCTTGTAGATGCTGATCTTGCTTCTTTTTCAGGTACTTGCTCGTCTGCCTTTGGCAATGAACAGGGCTCTGAGGGTGGAGGAGCAGATGATAGATCAGACTGGTCAGCTGCACTGTCAGGCGGCGGAAATTGAGGCCTTGAAGATTCAGCTGGCGACGGAGTCTTCTCAGCATACTGCCTTGCAGGAGGAATTCGCCGTCTACAAGTCTGCCATGGGTGCGCTGAAGGCAGACAATAAGGCTTTGCGAGAGAAGTTGAGCAAGGCCGATGGAGATAAGGAGGCTGCAGTTGCGAGCAGCTCGGCGACGGCTGTTCCAGACCTACCAAAACGAGGCTTACCTTTAGGAAGGAAAGTTAGATGGGATCAGGCGGGCCTGGGAAGGATTGGCTTCTCCGGCTTTATCCAAGAAGGTGAGTCAAGCCGCCGTCTTGGAGAACTAGACCCCTTCCCTGTATGACCGTAGATCCAATTTATAAGGAAGAAGGATTCGATCTGTCCGATGATACCATCCAACAGTTTTTTGACCAGTTGGATGGAATCAGTGAAGGTTAATCCTCCCCCTTAAAACATGATGTAACCTTTTTGTAACTTTTTGAAAAATGAATAAAAGTTTGTTTAACACATACCTGTTTTTTCTGTTGTGTGCGTACATGTACCTTTTTATAGGATTTGAGGCATCAAAATTGATTCTGAGAAACTTGTAATGGATTTCCTGAATCTTTGTAAAAAATCTAAAATGCCTTGTAAAGAAAGAAAAGCTTCCTGAAATCCATAGGGGAAGAAGCATATTGTGATAGTCAGGGTGAATCCCGCCCGAGAGGTGTCTTCGACCCAATGCCACAGGGACTCTGAGAGTCTAACACATCGTGTACGATGCTTGTACTTGTGGCAAGGGTTAACCTCGGGGATCCCCTTAATAGAACTTCATAGATATTCCTTTGGGAACCTGAGCGACGCTATGGTCGAAGTACGTATATAGAGGTTTTCGTATATAAGGATCACTTGCCGTGAGTATTTTGGAAATATGAAGCTTTCCAAAATATAATGAAATCCGGAGTGAGAATAAAGCCAGAATTGGCGTTTGAATCTGTTATAAAATGAATCCTTTGATCGAGTCTGTACACTGATGGATACCAAGACGGAGTGAAGCAAGAGGTTATGCGAAAAACTTTTTCAGGTCGTCCCCGCTCCAACTCCTGGGAATCTGGATACCCTCAGCAGTCATAAGGTAGTAAGCATTGGGTCCAGCAACCTCGCGCACGATGTAAGGACCTTCCCAATTAGGCTCTAATTTAGGAACTCCCAGGTTGCTGCCGGCGAGGAGTCGCCTTTTGAGGACCAAGTCACCTTGATTGAAGACTCTGGGATTGACCTTTCGGTTGTAGTATCGTTCCACTCGCCGTTTATGCTCCAGGCGCTTTAGTGTGGCTAGCTCTCTTTTTTGTTCCAGGAGGTCTAAGTCGACCCTTTGTGAGCTATCGTTTTCTTCCATCCAAGTTTGTAAAGCTTCGGGTTCGAAACTGGCAGCAGCCTCTATTCTAGGGGAGAGGTGTTCCAGCTCAACTGGTATAACAGCGTCTATCCCGAATGAGAGGGAGAAAGGCGACTCCTGGGTAACCTCGGAAGGGGCTGTGTTGTAAGCCCAGAGAGCTCCTGGCAACTCTTCCGGCCAGTGGGCTTTTGCGCCATCTAGGCGTTTCTTTAGAATATTCAGGATGTTTTTGTTGGCAGCTTCTGCCTGACCGTTGGTATGTGGGTGCCAGACAGAGGCGTACTTGAGATTGATCTGGTGCTCTCCGCAGAAATCGTGGATCCTCTGATTGGCAAACAGAGTGCCATTATCTGTGATGATTGTCATTGGTACGCCATACCTGCATACGATGTTGGCCCAGAGGAAGTTCTCGACGTTTTGGGCAGTGGGCTGAGTAAGTGGCTTAGCCTCAACCCACTTAGTGAAGTAGTCAACCGCAACCAGTATCCACTTGTAGCCCCTCATGGCCGTGGGCAAAGGTCCTAAAAAATCCAGCCCCCAAATGACGAAGGGCCAAGATGAATTGATAGGCTTGAGGTATCCTGAGGGTTGCCTCTGCATGTCGGCGTAATACTGGCATTGAGGACATTTCTCCATGAATACCTGAGCGTTCTTGTGGATATTGGGCCAGAAAAAACCCTGGCGCAGGATCCGCATGACCAGGCTCCTGCCCCTGGCGTGGGTTCCGCATTCTCCTCGATGTACTGCATCCATGACTTTCAAGGCTTCGTCTGATCTCAGGCATTTGGTGAGGGTTTAGCGTAGGATCTTCTGTATAGTTCCCCGTCGACGAGGGTGTATTTGGCACAAGTAAGCTTCAGTTTCTGCGCCTCCTGCCTGCTACCTGGCTGGATTCCGCTCCTTAAGTAATCCAGGATCCTGTCCATCCAGCAGGGCGATCGTTCTTCAAAAGAAGCTTCGGCGCATTCGAAACTAGGCCTTTCGAACACCTGAGTCCGGCGGAGGTTGGGGAGCCCCTCTTTGGCGAGCCGGTCCGCCACCTGGTTTTCTTCACGGGGTACGTGCGTTAAGGAGAAATCTTCGAAAAGGGAAATCAGAGACTTGACCTGATGCAGATATTTCTTCAAAACCTCGTCCTTCGTCTCGAACGTCTGGTTTACCTGATTGACGACTAGCAGGGAGTTGCTAAACACCTGTATGTGCTTCACGGCCATGCTAAGCGCGAATTTTAACCTCGCGATTAGGGCCTCGTACTCCGCCTGGTTGTTGGTCGCTCTGAATCAGAGTGTCACAGCCTGATGAAGCACAGCCCCCATCGGACTGGTTAGGAGGATCCCAGCCCCCTGGGATTGCGATCCCGACGCGCCGTCAACATGAAGCGACCAGAAGTTTGTCGCGGCTCTGGGGGGCGGCGGCTCCGTCGTGGAAAACTCAGCGACAAAGTCGGCCAGGGCCTGAGCCTTGATTGCCGTCCGCGGGACAAACCTGATGTCGTATTCTCCTAGTTCAATAGACCATTTGAGTAATCTTCCTGAAACCTCGGGAGTGTGCAGGATCTTCAGGAGTGGTTGGTCTGTAACCACTTGAATGGTATGGGACTAGAAGTAGGGTCTCAATTTTCTGGCTGCTATCAGAAGGGCCAGAGCTAGCTTCTCCAGAGTGGGATACCGACTTTCGGTGTCCAGGAGTATGTGGCTGATATAGAAGATAGGATGTTGAACCCCTTTCTCGTCTTCCAGGAGTACCGCTGAGACAGCAGTGTCGGACACTCCTAGGTAAAGAGAGAGGATTGTGCCTTCTTTCAGTGCTACTAACATCGGGGCCGAGGTTAGATATTTCTTCAGTTCAATAAATGCTGCTTCGCACCTGCCGTCCCAGAGTCCCTTCTTACTGTCGCGCAGACATCGAAAGAAAGGGAAACACCGGTCACCAGCTTTTGAGATAAATCTGCCCAAACTGTTGATTCGTCCCGCCAGCTTTTGGATCTCTTTTGCCGTCTTTGGGGAGGGCATGTTTTGGATGGCTGATATTTTATCGGAATTTGCCTCTATCCCTCTGACGGAGACTAAGTATCCCAGGAATTTTCCTGAAGCAGCGCCGAAGGTACATTTGGCAGGGTTGAGCTTAAGGTTGTACCTCCGGAGAGTGTCGAGTGTTTCCTGGAGATCACCGAGGTGTTTTGCTAAAGTTCTGCTTTTGACGAGGACGTCGTCTACGTAAGCTTCGAGGTTCCTTCCTCTCTGATTTTTAAAGACCGCATCAATCATGCGCTGATACGTAGCACCAACGTTTTTGAGGCCGAAGGGCATGACCCTGTAGTTGTAGGTTCCGTAATCAGTGATGAAAGCTGTCTTCTCTTCATCCCCCTTGGCCATCCAGATCTGGTGATACCCGGAGAAGGCATCCAAAAAACTCATAACCTCGTACCCGACGGTACGATCCACCATAACGTCGATACGAGGGAGGGGGTAGGTGTCTTTGGGGCAGGCCTGATTTAGAGACCTGAAGTCGACGCACATTCTCCACTTCCCAGTGGCTTTCTTTACCAGTACAACATTTGTTAACCATCGGGGATACTGGACTTCTCTGATGTAACCAGCCCCGAGTAGCTTTGTGATTTCCTCCTTGATGGCATCATGCCTTTCTCCTGCCATTACTCTATTCTTCTGGGTAACAGGGGTGACAACCTGAGATACATTCAAGTGGTGTTCGGAAATCGCCCTGTTCATGCCTGTAACATCCTCAGGAGACCATGCAAATACATCGATATAAGCCAGAAAGCAAGGGCGAGTAACTTCGCCTGCTGTTTCTACATCTCAGTAAGAGATGAAACGTTTACATTTGAAGAGCCCTTCACCCCTCCTTAAGTAGCTACCCCTCTCCTTCCTGCCGGGATGTGACCGGTTGGCCTTCCCTGGATCCATTTTGCATCAACTACAAAGGCTTGCGCTGCTATTCTCGAAAGCACGTGGCATGCCTGGCAATTGCGTCTCTTCTTCTGCGGTAACAGTGGTGACAAACCTGAGATCATTCAAGTGGTGTTTCGGAAACCGCCATGTTCTGCTGTACATCCCCTCAGGAGACCATGCAAATAACATCGATATAGCCAGAAAGCAGGGCAGTAACTTCTGCCTGCTGTTTCTCATTCAGTCAAGATGAAACGTTTACAGTTTTAGAAAGACCTTCACCTCCTAAGGCTATTGCTGATAAACTCCTTTCCTGCGGTGTGACCGGTTGGGTCTCTCTAGGAATCATTTGATCAACTACAACTGCGCTGTATTCTGATGAAAGAAGCTGGGCAGCCTGCATTGCGTCTCCCCGGATGGTGACAAGCCGCTGGATCGAAACTCGCGCACAGGTGGGGCGTGGAGATCACCATCCCGAAGGAGTTTAGAGTTGTCCTCCCCAGGATGGCGTTGTAGCCCGATTTAGCTCTGATGACTGCGAAGTTGACCATGCTCATAGCGTGGCCGTTGTCATCACCGAAGGAGACAGGAAGAGTAATGAATCCCAGGGGTTGGACCCTTTCTCCGGAGAAACTGAGTAAGGTAGTCCCAGCGTGGTGGAGGTTAGTCTCTATGAGTCTCATCTGCAAGAAGGCGGACTCAAACAGGATGTCGGCGGCGCTCCCAGAGTCGAGGAGTACCCGCCGAACATCGAAGTCAGCGATGCGGGCAACGACCACGATTGGGTCATTATGCAAGTTGCCCTGTTGGGGGAGATCTTCACTGCATAATGTAAGGGGGATAGATGAGGCATGGTGCTCAAAGACGCTGCCGACCTCTGTTTCCCGGCGTTGAGTGACTGGGTCAATGCTGAAGATTGCATTGATCGTTCTGTTGGCAGGAGGATAAGGGCGCCCCTGGTGGCTAGGGCCTACGGGCGGCAGGGCTTTGGCAGGAACTTCAGCAGTCTCGGGGACTTTCCCCTTCTGGGCGGAAGTGAAGTTTGGAGCCATCTGCATGAACTCCTCGAGCTTGCCCTGATTTGCCAGCTTCTCGAGCAAGATCCTGAGGCCTCGACAGCGGTGGAGCCTGTGCCTATAGTTCCCGTGGAACTCGCAGTAGTCGTTGGGGTCCACCCCAGGTGGCGGCGCTGGTTTGGGCCCAGGGGGCCGTACCCAACCCTGCTTGATGGCCGCCGCATAGACCTCGGGGAGTGGTCTAGACAAGAGAAGTTTCGGAAGCTGGGTATGTCAGGGCCTCCCTTCTTCTCGATCACGAGGTCTAGCTATCTGTGTCCTCGTGACCGGGGGTTCGATACTCCGATGTTTCCTTTTGCCCCTGTTCTGTTTTGCCCCGGGAATACCTGCGGGGGAGGATTCAGCATCCTCCAATAGCATGAACTGACTGGCCCTAGCCACCAGTTCTGGGTAACTCCGACGTTTCGCCAATTGTAGAGACTTGGACAGGTCCCCTATCTTGAGCCCTCTTCGGAAGTTATGCATGGCCACTGCAGGCTCTACATCCTCGGTCTCGGCCGCAGCGGCGAAAAAGCGGTTGGTGTAATCCCGAAGGTTCTCCCTCTCGCCTTGCTTAATATTGGCGAGGATCATGTCTGACACGACCATACGGGTCTGCCCTATGAAACGGGCGATCAACTCCCACTTCAGATGCTCATAGGAGGTGATGTGACCTCGGGGCAGCTTGACGAACCAGCTGAATGCTGTCCCCTTCAGTGTGTTGGCTAGGAGGTGACACCTAGTGGCTTCATTCGGCCGGCGTTATCAGACGGCGGCTTCAAACCCCTGCACATGCTCATGGGGGTCTGCCGCGCCTCTGTAAACCTCCAACCTGGGTGGCCGGAAGTCCTTTGGGACGGGGGCCAGACGGATGGCATCGGAAAATGGGGCATTTCTGTCCATCGGCCCGAAGAAGGGATCAGGTCCATGATGAGGAGCCTGAGCGCCGGGAAAGAGGGGGTCTCTTCCAGCTAGGAACGGAGGAAAAGCAGGTGGGAGAAAAATGGGTTGTGGTAGCGGACAAGGTAGGAGGGGTTTTGATGAACCTCCTGAAAACGGTTAGGACGTATGGGTGGTCTGGAAGAACCAGAAGATTGGATGGAGAGTGGCGCAACTTGGGGCGGCGGTGCAGGGACTTCGGCCACCGCGGGAATCGGAAGGACCGGAGCCGGGGCCGCCGCTGGCGCCAGAATCATCTCTGGAATTGCCGCACCCGGCGGAGGTGGAGCAGGGACCGCCGCTACCGGCGGGCAAGGTATAGGGAGAGGAAGTACAGCACAGACCATCTGAGTCTGTCTGAGGATGACGGCCTGTTGTGCTGTCAGGCCAGTCACCATGTCAGTGAGGTTTGCAAGCATCCTCTAGAGCTCCGAGACACGGGTGCCTCTGGAAGAGGAGGCAGATCCGGCGCGTCGCCGGGAAGTAGAAGTTGAGGCTCAGTCATCCGGCGCCCGGGCAGAGGGTTCTCCCACATGTATACTGCGGGCGGTAGAGTTGGTTTTGCGCGTTCTAGCCACCATCTCTCCGAGATCTCAATGAAAGCACCAGAAGATGTTGATGTAGGATGTGGGGGTCCCAGGAAATATCGAAGAGAGAGAGTTCCGGGAGACGGCGGCGCGCAAAGGAGGGGTGAACCTGTTAGTGGAGGCTCAGGGAGAAGGCTGTCCAAGGCAACCAGAAAAGCACGCAGAGATTTAAGGTGGTTCAGGGAGGAAATCCCCTACGTTCACCGGTCGATCAGCGAAGGAGTTTCACTAATTGGAAGGGATATCCCTAAAACAGGGTTTGTACAATCTTTGTTTATGAAAAAGAAGAAGAAGAAGAAGAAGAAGGAGCTCCTCAGTTGGGGCTTTGTTACAAATGAATGAGAAAAACTAGGAATCTCTGAGCCTGGGTCTCTCTTTGTCCGTCTCGTTTGGTTGGGACTGTTCAGCGGTTTTTAAAGCCGTTGACACGCGTAGCTCCACCCTGGTTTTCCGGAGGAAAGGTGATGGGTGAGCTCCGAGCGCCGCTTGCCTGTCACTGGAGAAGTCTGCAGTTGTACGAGGAAGATGACATCCTTTAATGCTGGTACTTTCCTGGGGAAGAGTGTCTGTACGAAAATCGGCGGGGTTAGGTGAAGTTGATCGTGATAGGCGTTACCTCGTACCCTCGGGACCGAGGTTACGAGGGATGATCCTGGAACGTCGTGGCCGATGTCTGAGTGAATCCTCGCGCCCGAGGTTTGACCTGGGTCAATAATCCTGTAAAACTGGAAGCTGAGTCAGCAAATCAATCAATCAAGTACAGACCCGTCGGGCGCCACGCGTTCGGCCAGGATGCAACGCAGGAACCACGTGTTAATAGTATCATATGGATCATGCGACCGTCAAAATCCCCTTATTATAGCACACAATTTTTTGGCAAAATCTTGCTGTGATAATTCAGATGCCCGCACGTTAAACTGCCTAAGGATTGTTATGCGGTGCAATGCGTGAACTTCACTTGTGCGTACATTGTGCCATTTAACAAAGCAAAATGCTTTTTTAAATAATCAGATATATTTTTTATATTCTATTTCTATATGCATACATAAATTTTAATGTACATCAGTTATACAATTAATATCATATGTGCAAACATAAATATGTATTCAAAACTATATAAAAGTGTATTGTATAAATACAAATGAAAACTTGGAAGCAAATCCTCTCCCTCTCTTTTTTTTCTTAGAATTTTATAGTTGATTTGTAATCACGATATTAGGCCATAAATTTTGTTGTTTTTTTAAAAAATATGATCTAATTTTAATTTTAATCTTATAAAAATTAGTTTTCACAAAAATTATATAGCATGAATATTACATACATGTAACTTAAATTTTATATATTGTATATTTGAAACTTAAATCATAATATTTATATATTAGCTACTAAAATTTTAATAAATATTTTAATGCTACATAATTTTATTTTATACATAATTAACGTCTATATGCATTATTTTATTTGTATTTATACACGTGTACATATATATATATATATGTTAAATAATTAAATACACTTTTATATAGTTTTGAATACATGTTTTATGTTTTTTTTTTTTTTTGAATACATGTTTATGTTTGCACATATGATTTTAATTATAGAATTGATATATATTAAAATTTATGTATGCGTATAGAAACAGAATATGAAAAATGTATCTGATTATTTAAAAAAGCATTTCGCTTTGTTGAGTGGCACAATGTACGCACGAGTGAAGTTCACGCATTTCACCGCATAACAATCCTCAAGCGATTTAATGTGCGGGTATCTGAATTTTCACAGCAAGATTTTGCCAAAAATTTGTGTGCTATAATAAGGGGATTGTGACGGTCGCATGACCCATATGATACGGATGCTCGTATAGAACTTTTTTACAAGAAATCATGCGGAAGCGGAAACATGTGTCATCATCTGGCGTTAAACAATTAAGAAAAAAATGCGCAGGGAATTGAGATCAATTATTTTTACTAGATAATTATAACATCAGGTTTCAAAGAATAGTGTCGTCGTAGGAAGTAGGGGATCCCAGGGAACACTAAAAAAGAAAGAGAGTCCCAAGAGACGGCGGCGCGCAAAAGGGGTGAGCCTGTTAACAGAGGCTCAAGAAAGAAAGGGAGAGAGAGTTCAGGACACCCAGAAGAACACAAAGAGATTTAAGGTGGTTCAGGGAGGAAGCCCCCTACGTCCACCGAGCGATCAGCGAAAGAAGTTCACTAAAAGTTAAAAAAAGGATAGCCATGAAGGCTTAATACAGTATTTGAGAAAGAGAGAGAGAGAGAGGAAGAGCTCCTCAATTGGAGCTCTAATACAGTGTAAAATGGGGAAACCCAGTAGCTGCCTGCCTTCTGGTTGCTTCTCTTCGTCTCCTTAATCTAATCTTTCCTGTAATCTTTTTTTCTCTCGGATGGATCGATCCTTTGCCTCGAGACTGTTCGGGGGTATTTGTAGGCGATGGAGTGCATAGCTCTATCCTGGTTTCCTGGAGGAAAAGAGGTGGACAAGCTCTGGGTTCGTGCTATTTGTCGGCCACCGGAAGGGCCAGAAGTCGTGAAAGGAGAGTGCTATCCTTTAATATTGGTATTTCTTCTAGGGATCCGTGATATCCGGCGCATGCGAATCCTTGATTTGCGGGTTTGAAAAAAGAGCTTTGTACGGGGAACGACGCGGTCGAGTCAAGCTGATTGTGACAGACACCGCTGTGTAACATCGTCCTCAACATTACCAGGGATGGTCCTGGCTCGTCGTGGACGAGGCTAGGCTGAACCTTCGTGTCCGAGGGTTGACCCGGTCAAGAACCTGTGAGAACAGAGATGAGTTAGCGCATAAAAAAAGAAGAGTTGGAGGCCAGCCAAGCGCCACGTGTACGGCCAGGATGCAGCGTCGGAACCACGTGTTAACATCAGCCCTCCGCATTGTCAAGGCGCGAATATTTATATGGGTCCTGGAATGCGAACCGTCGCGATGGTGGATGCGCTGCCCGAAGCCTGTTAGAATAAGATGGGGGCGGCGCCTGCCGATTCGTATTCCCTTCCTTTGTCCCCTGAAAATCCCTGCAAGAGTAGATCTGTTAGAGAGATGGCAGAGAGGGGGAAATGGATGACCCTAGCAAGCATCTCAAAGAAGAGAGCCGGCAAGTCTTCGGCTGATGTTCCTCCTCTCGAGAAGAAGAGGCCGCTGGTGCTATCTGAGGGATCACCGAAACCGGCGACGTCGGTCCATGTTGGAGCATCCCCTGGGGAAGAAGCGGGAGCCACGGTTGTGGCTCCGAAGGCAGAAGCTCCGGCAGTCAGGGTTGCTACGGTTCTGACGCAGACACTGGGATCCATACAGGAGTCGGCGAGTGTGGAGGCTGCTGCGGTGGTGGACCTTTCTGATTCTCCGGTCAGGCCGCCTCCGAGGACTGGAGAACTGAAGGGGATGACCCTGGTGCATGAAACAGCTAATGGAGAGAAACTAGCATCCGGGAAGATCCTGCTCAAGGATGAAGAGGTTGAGCGGCTTCTTCCCAAGTTTGGGGCTCCTGCAGGGGGTGCGAAGAAGCTACCCCTGTTGGTTTGCGGTCCTGGTTCTCTTGGTACCTCAATCTCTTCTTCAGGGAAGAAACGAAGGCCTCTCTTCCCTTCTCTCCAACGAGCCCCCGAAATGATGAGAAAATGGAAGAAAAGGGGAGGAAGGAAGAGGGCAGAAAGATGGAGGAGGTGACTAAGGGAGAGAAGGAGGTGCCCTCCCAGGCCGCTCCTGAAAGCGCCCTTGTTATTGAAGGGCCAGGGGGCAAGATGGAAGAGGCGATTAGGGTTCCTCCAGCTCTCTCCAGTGTCGTCCATGGCGTGTGCTGGGGGAAAGGTTATTCAAAATAAGGAGGGAAGAGTAGAAGATTCTGGGGAATACCTTCAAGGTTCTGGAGGTAGTGAGATCTGTGAAGGGCAGGGAGGAAGGGAAGGCCTACCACCTTCAGAGGATAAAAGAGCTGGAGGGCGCTTTGTTGCAAGTCACAAAGCGCTCTCAAAGTGATCATAGAGAGGAGCTAGGGAAGCTGTACAAACTGGAAGACAAGCTGGCTTCCCTGGCTCTGAGTAATACGGAATGGGCCAGTAAGAGTGAGGCTGCGAGGGGAGAGTTCCATCGCAGCCCGTCAGATGAGAACCAGGCGCATTCTGCTCATGTCAAAGACCTCCAAAAGAGAATAAAGGAGTTAGATGATGAGAGGGAGGCTTTGAAAGAGGAGAGGAGACGGCTAAGGGGTGAGGTCGCCAAGGCCAAGGAGGTTTAGTCGGAGGCCAGGGAGGCGACTTCCGAAGCTCATCGCCGGGTGGAGTTGCTGAAGTCCGAGGTTCATTCATTGCAGGCCCTGGTAGAGAACAGCTCTGGATGACAGGGACGACGTATGGAGGATCTGGAAGAAGCGGTGAGGAGGGCGGTGAAGATCGTCAGTGCCTTGCCGATGGGCCACCACGTGAAGAGCCAGGCCGCTTTTGATGTTCTCCTACAGACATTGGTCGATGTAAATATTTTGAATCGGGAGAACATCAGAAGTCCTGCGGTTCTTCCCTTCTGTGGTCCTAAGGGGCCAGACAGGTTCTTGGACGTTGGGAGTCACTGTCCGGAGGAGATTCCCCCACCAAGGTCCTACGTTGGCTGGGGATATCAATTGTCTCCCCTTCGTAGGAGTCCTGAAGAGGGCCAAATCACTTCCCTCAAGGCCAGATGGCTAGGTCAGAGTGATTCTCCCGACGTCTAGAAGCAAGATCAGCCAGGGAGCCAGAAGTGACCTGCCTCCACTCTCAGCTAGCTCCTTAGCCTAATCATCAACACCATGTTTTGAAGGAGCTATCGTCGAGGAGAGGAGGCCTAGTAGCTTCCGACCGATCTGCTTCCGGGAGTCAGAATGTCCTCAGAAGGGGGGGGGGGGGGGGGGTTTCCCTTGTGCTTGAGATTAATACAATTACTCTAGGTGTCTAAGTTATAAAGTCTTGTATTTTCTTTATTTTTCCTGTACTCATGAGAGAAACATGTAAGAACAGAGAAAATGAAATTGTCATAAGTTTTATCATTAATGAAATATATTTTTCTTTCAAAAACTTATCTTGGATGAATTTTGTTTGCATTGCCTTTTCTCTCGTGTTTGAAACAGGTAGCACGAGATCAGAAAAGAGAACAGGAATTCATGAGTGTGAAAGTATAAAACCAAATGGCAAACTCTTAAGTAAAAAGAGAAATAACTATCCTCGTACACGATTGTAAAGCGTCGGACGATAGTAATGAAAACCATTGTTCCAAAATATCGGCACGATTTATGAGCTATCGTGCGCGACGTGTGACGAGACCGGAGGAAGCGATGCTTCGATAACCGTGTGTTGCTTCATGTCTTGAATCTGTCAGAAAATACGGATGGTTTGAATGCGTCTGCGCGCTGATCAAGGAGATCAGACGGCCGGAAGACAAAAAGGCGCAGCTGTTCCCCATGAAAGGCTCCCTCAAGAGGGTCAGTTGGCGCACTTGTCCGTCTTCAAACCCTAAAGGGAGAAAGAGAGACTTCGCCCCGTCTTTTGCGAAATCACGCCATGGGAGGAGGAGAGATTGAGTGGGCCGAGCTGGCCAACCAATTCCACAAGGATACTAGCTATCAGGAGAGTCTCTTAATGAAGCACGAGGTGCTCAACGCGACCAAGGGGTTCAGGGGAAACCCTGACCTGACGATTATCCCCCCTACCGCCGACCTTCGACCGAATAGCCCTCCTGAGGGGGCGGTATGTGTGTACCGGGCACAGGTGGAGCATATGGTTTGATGCTGCCGCCGCAACTGGAGTTCAAGGAGATTCTGAACTCGTTTCGGCTCGTCCCGGCGCAACTCTCCCCCAACGTCGTCGCATACGCGTATTCCCTCCTGAAACTGCTGCACGCTCACGGAATACCGTGGACTTTGACGTTGTTCAGGAGCCTATTCAGTTGGATGGCGGTGCCAGGGTATGGAGGGTGCCTGACCTTACGGTCAAAAACAAGGAAGGCGATGTTCTCAGGAGCGAGTAGTTCCCACTTAGACTGGAGGGACTACTACTTCTTCATCGGAGGGGACTTGGGAATCCCCTTGACGCCTGGGGTGTGCCCCCCTGAGTTCATCGGTAACACTAAGTTGATGGCTGGACCAGCCATCCTGAAAAATCTGGAGAGGTTGAAGGGGCAGAGTTAGCCCCTGAAGGACTTCCTCAGGCATGTGAGGAACGATGTATCCTTGCATGCCAAGGCGTTGGGATATAGCGCCCTCAAGGAAGTCACCTCATCTCCTGGCACAGTTCTGATGAAGAGGGCTAGGAGGGGGCTTAGTAAAGAGACTACTGAGGTGGGGGAGGAAGAGGAGATAGGGATCCTAGAGCCGGTCTGCGGTGGAACCGCTGTTGTTGTGGTATCCTCCCCTGAGGATGCTACAGACGACAGAAAGACTTTGGCTGAGCTGGGGTACATGGGAAAGGGGAAAGAGCCTGTGTCAGCTGCCAAGCCCCCGACAATTCCCAAAGGTGCCGCGGGGATTGTCATAGGGGAGAATGAGAGAGGTAATAAAGCCAACAGAGGCCAAGAAGAAGAAAAGGAAAGGATAGGAGGACCTTGTCTGGAGTTGGTCCTCAGGGAGTCTCTTGGAGAAAAAAGGGCTCCCTCTGGAAATACAGGCCCGGAGCCCCCATCGAAGAAGGCGAGAAGTGTGGGGAAGGAAGGCCTTGCTGCCGGAGGGGAACATGACTGGTAGCGGAGCGTAGAGCCCCCCTTTAGTACTAACTTCGCCGGGATTTTTGGGGATGAGGGCACAAGAATGGTGGTGAGGACGAAAGGGGATGACAGGAGACTGACTGTCGTCACTGTGCCAACCGCGAATAAGGGCTGTGTCTACCGAGGAGAGGTAGGTCTGACCCTAGGGGGTGGTCTGGTGTCGAAGAACTTGGAGGATAAACTGGAGACGACCTCCACGCCATACCTCTACTCGGGTCTCGCCAACAGAATAGCCACGGTGAGGATCCTCTCTTAGGCCTTCTCTCCCGTTTATTCTCGTGAGCTGACTTGTTTTCGTTGCAGGTTCTTGCTCGTTTGCCGTTGGCCTTGAATAGGGCCATGAGGACGGAGGAGCAAGTGCTGGAGCAAGGGTGTCAGCTTCATCAAAGGGGTGAAGAGGTTGAGGCCATGAGGGTCCAACTTGCAATGAAGTCTTCCTAGCTCGATGCCGCCCAGGAGGAAAAGATCAAATTGCAGGAGGAGAAGGCCAGACTGCAGGAGGAACTTGCAGTGTGCCAGTCTGCCATGGGCGTGATGGAAGCTGACAATAAAATACTGCGGGAGAAGCTTGCCAAAGTCGCCGAACAACAGGAAGCCGTTGTTGCGGAGAGGTATGCGGCTGCTGTGGAGGCTTACAAGACGAGCTTACCTTGCAGGAAATTAAGATTAGAAGAAATCAAGCGATCATGGGAGGGATTGGCTTCCACTTTGATCCAAGGGGGTAAAGTTACTGCAGCCGAACTTGGAGAAGTGGATCCTTTTCCTTGCATGGCCGCTGATCCTACTTAAAGGGAGGAGGGTTTTGACTTAACTGACGACATCATCCATCAGGTGTTCAACCGTTTGGATGGGATTAGTAAAGGCTGATCCCCTCTCCCGATAAGATGAGTGAATTGTATTTTCAATTTTTGTAATTTTGAAAATTAATAAAAAATTTTGTTGTCTTTCATACCTGTATTATTCTGATGTGCATGAAATGAATAGGTTCCTTTGTACGAAACTTGAGATACTCTGATTGTAACTCTGAGAAAACCCCTTGTAATAAAGTAATAAGGAACTTTGAGTCACATAGAATACCCCGAATTTGACTTTTGAAACTTCGTAAGTCCGCATAGGGAGTAATGATAACAGGAGAAATTCTCGGGGGTTTCATAATTTCGGGCTTGAGGTCATATCCCTTTATGTGCCTGCACAGGAAAGAAGAAGTAATAGTAGTGGAGATCCTGCCTAGGAGTAGTTATCTGACCCAATGCTAAAAGGACTTGATCGTCTGAAACATCGTGGCCGATGTTTGTACTTGCGGCAAGGGTTGACCTCCATTAGAGCTGTAGATCCTAGTGAGAAGCGAAGACACTCTGCTTAGGGGGGACCTGTATCATAAGTAGATAGCAGAGACTGCCCTAAGGTTACGAGTAGGCCTCCCGACCTTCCGCTAGCTGGATGGACTTATGGAAGGGTTCCAAATGTATGTAGGAGGCCCTGCCTGCCAGGCATAACTAGGCTCAGTGACCGCCATATATGCAAGGTTAGTTATGATCAATTATCGTGCACGGGGTCCGGAGCCTCAGGTACGATGGTCGAGTATTGAGGTTGAAATCATATCTGAGCGATAGATATTAGGTTGATATGAATACCTCAAAACGAATTAATGGGAGTAGGATTCATTGCCACGAGAACTTTGAAGTTTGAGATGTAACCTCTGGGACAACATAAAGAAATCCAGATATATCTTGGAAGAATCCAGGTGTCCATTAATAAAGAATGTTCGATGTTTGTGCAATAAATTCTTGAATGAATCTGTACAAACGAATACTGTATAAGGAGTATACAGACGAACTGCCGCCAAGAATCAGACATAGAATTTCTTTAGATCATTCCCACTCCAAGTTTTGGGCAGCTGGATGCCTTCAGAAGTCATAAGATAGTATGTGTTCGGTCCAGCAACCTCGCGTACGATGTAAGGGCCTTCCCAGTTGGGCTCGAGCTTGGGAACCCCTAAATTGCTGCCAACGAGAAGCCACCGTTTAAGCACCAAGTCTCCTTGAATGAAAGCTCTCGGATTAACCTTGCGGTTAAAATATCTCTCAACCCGACGTTTGTGCTCCAAACGTTTGAGTGCAGCTAACTCCGGCTTCTGCTTCAAGAGATCTAAATCGACTCGCCGTGAGTCGTCATTCTCACCCATCCAGGTTTGCAGATCTTCGAGGTTGAAGTTGGCTGCGATTTCCACTCTAGAAGAGTAGTGCTCCAGCTCAATTGGTATAACAGCGTCCGCCCCGAATGAAAGGGAGAAAGGGGACTCCTGGGTGACCTCGGAAGGAGTTGTGTTGTAGGCCCAGAAAGCGCCTGGTAGTTCTTCTGGCCAGCAGGCTTTGGCGCCGTCAAGGCGTTTCTTCAAGATGTTCAAAATATTTTTGATAGCGGCCTCTGCCTGCCCGTTGGTGTGGGGGTGCCAGACGGATGCATACTTAAGGTTGATCTAGTGTTTGCCACAGAAATCATGAATCCGTTGATTAGCGAATGGGGTACCATTATCCGTGATAATCACCATTGGTACGCTGTATCTGCAGACGATATTGGCCCATATGAAACTTTCCACGTTCTGAGCGGTAGGATGAGTAAGTGGCCTAGCCTCAATACATTTTGTGAAGTAGTCGACGGCGACTAGTATCCATTTGTAATTCTTCATGGCCGTAGGCATTGGGCCTAAGAAGTCCAGCCCCCAAATAGCGAAGAGCCAAGATGAATTGATGGGTTTGAGATAGCCTGCAGGCTGCCTATGCATGTCGGCATGGTACTGGCATTGAGAACACTTCTTCACAAATATCTGAGCGTCCTTGTGGATATTTGGCCAGAAGAATCCTTGGCGTAGAATTCACATAACCAGGCTTCTGCCACGAGCATGAGTTCCACACTCCCCTCGGTCACAGCTTCCAAGACTTCTTTGACTTCCTCAGGCCTTAAGCACTTGGTGAGGGGCTTGGCATAGGATCTTTTGTAGAGCTCCCAATTGATGAGGGTGTATTTAGCAGAGTCTAATTTTAGCTTTTTTACCTCTTGTCTGTTATCGGGCTGGGTCCCATCTTTTAGAAAGTTGAGGATTATGTCCATCCAGCAAGGTGGTTGTTCCTCAGAGCAGACTCCCTTACACTCGAAACTGGGTCTTTTGAATGTCTGAGTCCGGCGGAGGTCGGGGAGTCCTTCCTTTGCGAGCCGATCTGCCACTTGGTTTTCTTCTCTAGAAATATGCGTCAGGGAGAAATCCTCGAACTAGGAGATCAAGGACTGGGCTTGTCTCATATATTTCTTCAAAATCTCGTCCTTTGTCTCGAATGCACGATTCACTTGGTTGACGACTAATTGGGAATCGTTGAATACCTGTATGCACTTCACAGCAATGCTAAGTGCGAAGTTCAGCCCTGCAATGAGAGCTTCATACTCCGCCTGATTGTTTGTAGCTTTGAACCAAAGTGTTACAGCCTGGTGCAAGGTGGCTCCCATTGGGCTGGTCAGGAGGATCCCAACCCCGTGGGATTGTGATCTGGATGCGCCATCGACATGAAGGGACCAGAGATTTGCCCGATGTTTGGCGAGTGGTGGCTCCGAAGTAGAAAGCTCAGCAACGAAGTCTGCCAAGGCCTGAGCCTTGATTGTTGTCCGCGGAACGTACCTGATGTCATACTCACCCAGCTTAATGGACCATTTGAGCAGTCTTCCCGAGACCTCAAGGGTGTGTAGTATCTTTAGGAGCGGTTGACCGGTGATAACCTGGATAGTGTGAGACTGGAAGTACGGGCGTAGCTTCCTCACCGTCACCAAAAGAGCCAGGGCAAGTTTCTCTAGTGTGGGGTATCGGCTTTTAGCATCTAAGAGGATGTGGCTGATGTAGAAAATCGGATGCTGTCTCTCCCCATTGTCGTCCACGAGGACTGCGGAAACTGCAGTGTCAGATACACCGAGATAAAGGACAAGACGGTCCCTTCCTTTGGCGCTACTAATATCGGAGCTGAGGTTAGATATCTCTTCAACTCTGCAAAAGCCGCTTCGCATTCGATAGTCCACTGACCGCCCTTGTTGTTGTGTAGGCACCGAAAAAACGGCGAACATTAGTCCCCGGCTTTCGAGATGAACCTACCCAGGCTGTTGATTCGCCCTGCTAGTTTTTGAACTTCTTTCGGTGTTTTCAGAGAGGGCATGTTTAAGATTGTCGATATTTTGTCTGGATTGACTTCTATTCCCCTGGCTGAGACTAAGAAGCCTAAGAATTTTCCGGAGGCTGCTCCGAAGGTGCACTTGGTAGGATTAAGTTTGAGGCTGAACCTTCGGAGGGTGTCGAGTGTCTCCCTGAGATCGTTGAGGTGTCCCTCTAAGGTTTTGCTTTTGACCAGAATGTCGTCTACATAGGCTTCAAGATTCTTCCCCCTCTGGTCTTTGAAGACGGCATCAATCATGCGCTGGTAGGTAGCACCGGCATTTTTGAGACCAAAGGGCATGGCATTGTAGCAGTATGTGCCGAAGTCAGTGATGAATGCGGTCTTCTCTTCATCTTCCTTGGCCATTCGGATCTGATGGTACCCAGAGAAAGCATCAAGGAAGCTCATAATCTCGTACCCGAAGGTACGGTCTACCATCGTATCAATGCGAGGGAGAGGGTAAGTGTCTTTGGAGCAGGCCTGATTCAGTGTTCGGAAGTCCATGCACATTCTCCACTTCGCGTTGGCCTTTTTCACCATGACTACATTGGTGAGCCATTGAGGGTACTAAATCTCCCTGATATAGCCTGTGCCGAGCAGTTTGTTGATTTCTTTTTTGATAGCATCATGCCTCTCTCCTGCCATCACCCTTTTCTTCTGTGCTATAGGGGAGGCGATCTTAGATATGTTCAGATGATGTTCGCAGACAGTCCTGTCAACGCCTATAACATCTTCGAGAGACCATGCGAAGACATCAATGTACTCAGAAAACAAGACGGTAACCTTCGCCTGCTGCTTGTCATTGAAGATGATATGTTTATAATTTTAAAAGAGCCTTCCCCCCCTAAGGTTACATTGACGACCCACTCCTGAGGTACCACTGGATGAGATTCTCTGGGGTCCAGTTGATCGACGACGAGTTGCGCTGCTATCTGGAAACAACGGGTAGCCTGCCTGGCGTCTCCTCTGATGGTGACGCCGCCACTGGAAGTAGGGAACTTCGCGCATAGGTGAGGCGTGGAAATCACCATCTAGAAGGAATTGAGTGTTGTCCTTCCGAGGATGGCGTTATAGCTTGACTTAGCTCTGATGACAACGAAGTTCACCATGTTCATGGCGTAGCCGTTGTCATTGCCAAGGGAGATAGGCAAGGTAATGAATCCCAGAGGTCGAACCCCTTCCCCGGAGAAATCGAGCAAGGTGGTTCCGGTGCGGAAGAGATTTGTCTCTTTGAGTCCCATCTGGAGAAAGGCAGATTCAAACAGGACGTCAGCAGCGCTCCCCGAGTTGAGGAGCACCCGTCGAACATCGAAGTCCGCTATACGGGCGACGACCACGATCGGATCATTATGTAGATTGCCATGCTGGGGGAGATCTTCTTGGCAGAAAGTGAGAGGGATGGTCGAAGAATGTTGCTCGGAAATACCGCCGACTTTGGCTTCATGGCGACGAGCAATAGCGGGGTCAATGCTAAAGATAGCATTGATCGTTCTGGTGACAGGGGGGTAAGAACGCTCTGGTCGACTGGGGTCTGGAGACGGCACAGCCTTAGCAGGGGCCTTTCCTTTCTGGGCAGCAGTGTAGGTTGGTGCCATCTGCATGAATTCCTCGAGCTTGCCCTGATTCATCAATTTGTCGAGCAGAGCTTTGAGGCCCCGACACTTGTGAAGTCTGTGCCCGTAGTTCCCGTGGAACTCACAATAATTGTCAGGATCCACTCCGACCGGAGGCGCTAGTTTGGGCCAGTCGATATGGCACTAGGACAAGGGCGCGACAGTAGGGGTGTGGCAGGAGATGATCTTCCCCCAGCTATTCATCCGTGATTAGAGCACTTATGCGAGAGGTATCGTGCTGCATATTCGGACCAGTCTCGATTACTACGGCATGCTAGGCACCTCCATATGCTATGAGAGTGGCCTGTCACATGCCTCACATTTATAGATGCATTAGTGTAGGCAATATCAGACACCTTGGCTATGTTACATTACATTATCGTTTGCTTATTGCACTTATTGAGTGTTGGTCTCCAGATACTAATACATTTCATTTGCATATTGGAGAGATAACAGTTACGCTTCAGGGTGGTTGCATGCATGTTGGATTGGTGAATTTGGAAGACAAAACAAGTATCATTTTGCTTGATTCATAAGGTAGGCAAATCATGTCTGTTTTCTCTAAATTTTGAGTATGTTGTAGATGATGAAGTCTATTACAAACTCTTTGGTTGTATGTTTTTGTGATTTTGACTTTAAGATGGGCTAATGAGCTCTTGAATCTAAGCATAAAGGGCAGAATTTATATTAAATGAAATCAGAATTGAGTGAAATTTTATTTGCTATTTAGAAGACTTCTATAGCTTTAAAATGATATTTTATATGTTTCCGTAGGAGAAGATTTTGGTGGTTTCAGAGAGTTAAAATTTGATGTTCAGAATCTGTTTACTGTAATTTAGATAGAAATCTGAGAATATATTGCCTCTGTGATTGACAACCTATTCAAATGTTCTAACTGGCTGAAATTACCATTGATTGTCCCTGTTTTTTGCTAGAATAGTAAAATGTTCTCATGTTTTCATGATTATTATGATTCTCTGGTTGATATGATTAAATAGATTTACGATTGTATTGGATTGTTGAGCAATAAAGAATTGCTAAATGAATAATTGTGAGTTTATTATGCTAAGTAGTGTTATTGAGTTATATATTGAGTTGATGATAAGAAGAATGTCAAGTCTAGAGGACTTGTTTGAAAGGTGAATTGAATTAGAAAGTTTAAGTGCAACAGCTGGTTAAGACACTGATTTTTGTGGTATACGCGTGCCCAAATTGAGCATTAATAATTTGAAGTGATGGTCGCTGAGGACTGTTCATAATAATGTTACTGATCTCCATTCTACCTCTGAATGTATAATTGGCAGTGATCTGATACTGTGCTACATTTAAGTCGCTAAATTAAATAGATGTTAATCGAGTCCATTTTTATTTATTTAATATTAAAATTCTATCAAATATCTAAAATATCCCCTCCTTCTCATCCCTTTTCCCCCTCTTTTTACACCGATGGTTCCTGGCCTCGCATGACGCTCGTGCGAGGCTGCACGGCCGTCAACTAAAAGTGTGTGAGAGAGAGATATAGCAAGCAAGTGAGCAGCCTGTCCCTCCGCCTTCCAGATTTCAAGAGGGAGAGAGAGAGAGAGAGAGAGTGGGAGGATAGAGAGAAGTATTTTAAGTATTTTACAAAAAATTATATTGAAAAATAAAAAAATAAACTATTGATATTTATATTGGGAGGATAGAGAGATAAATATTAAATTTTTTAAATTGTAGATACTAAGCATAATATACTCTAAATTTGAGAATATAAATATAATTTACCCAAATATATATAAATGATTTAAATTATAGCTATTTGTTAACACGTGGTTCCGACGCTGCATCCTGGCCGTACACGTGGCGCCTGGTTGGCCTCCAACTCTTCTTTTTTTTATGCGCTAACTCATCTCTGTTCTCACAGGTTCTTGATAGGGTCAACCCTTGGACACGAAGGTTCAGCCTAACCTCGTCCACGATGAGTCAGGACCATCCCTGGTAACGTCGAGGACGATATTACATAGCGGTGCCTGTTACAATCAGCTTGACCCGACCGCGCCGTTCCCTGTACAAAGCCCTTTTTCTAGATCCGCAAATCAAGGATCCGCATGCTCCGGCTATCACGGATCCCCAGAAGAAGTACTAATATTAAAGGATAGCACTCTCCTTTCGCGGCTTCTGGCCCTTCCGGTGGCTGACAAATGGCGCGAACCCAGAGCTTGTCCACCTCTTTTCCTCTAGGAAACTAGTATAGAGTTATGCACTCTATCGCCTACAAATACCCCCGAACAGTCTCCAGGCAAAGGATTGATCCATCCGAGAGAAAAATATTACAGGAAAGATTAGATTAAGGAGACGAAGAGAAGCAACCAGAAGGCAGACAGCTACTGGGTTTCCCTCATTTTACACTGTATTAGAGCTCCAATTAAGGAGCTCTTCCTCTCTCTCTCTTTCTCAAATACTGTATTAAGCTTTCATGGCTACTCTTTTTTTTTGCTTTTAGTGAACTCCCTTCGCTGATCGCTCGGTGGACGTAGGGGGCTTCCTCCCTGAACCACCTTAAATCTCTGTGTGTTCTTCTGGGTGTCCCGAACTCTCTCTCCCTTTCTTTCTTGAGCCTCTGTTAACAGGCTCACCCCCTTTTGCGCGCCGCCGTCTTCTGGGACTCTTTTTCTTTTTTTGTGTTCCTTGGGATCCCTACTTCCTACGTCAACATCTTCTGGTGCTTTCATTGAGACTCTGGGAAGATGGTGGCCAGAACGTGCAAAACCAACTCCGCTGCTTGCAGTATGCACGTGGGAGAACCTTCTGTTCGGGCACCGGATGACAGAGCTTCGGCCTCAACTTCTCGGCGTCACGCTGAATCTGCTTCCTCTTCCAAGGGGACCCGTGTCGCAGAGCTCCAAGGGATGCTGGCAAACCTTACTGACCTAGTCACCGGCCTCACAGCCCAACAGGCCGTGATACTCAGGCAAACCCAACCAGTATGCGCAGTACTCCCCCTCCGCCGGTCGCAGCTACTCTTGTGCCCCCTCCGCCGGTCGCGGTGGCTCCTACGCCTCTTCCGCCGGTGGCTGCGGCCCCTGTACCTCCTCCGGTTGCAGGGGCTCCTGTTCCCGCGCCTCTTGCCGCAGCGCCCTCCATTCAGACGTCTGGCTCCTCTCGACCGCCCAGACGCCCTTACAGTCTCCAGGAGATTCACCAGAATCTTCTTCCAACAGAGCCCGCTTTCCTTCCACCTGCTTTTCCTCCTTTCCTCGCCGGCAGAGATCCCCTCTTTCCAAGCGTTCAGACACTCATCATGGGCCTGACCCCTTTTTCGGGCCGATGGACAGGGGTGCTCCTTTTTCCGACACCATCTGGTGGCCCCGATTCTGGAGGACTTCAGACCGCCCAGGCTGGAGGCCTACAGAGGTGCGACCGACCCTTGCGAGCAAGTCCAGGGGTTCGAGGCCGCAGTCCGCTACCGTCAGCCGGACGAAACCACCAAGTGCCACCTCCTAGCCAATACTCTCAAAGGGGCGGCATTCACCTGGTTCGTCAAATTGCCCAGGGGTCACATTTCCTCCTACGAGCATTTGAAATGGGAGCTGATCGCCCGTTTCATCGGTCTGACCGGATGGTTGTTTCCGACATGGTGTTCGCCAATATCAAGCAGGGCGAGAGAGAGAGTCTCCGGGATTACACCAACTGCTTCTTCGCCGCTGCGGCAGAAGCTGAAGACGTAGACTCGGCGGTGGCCATGCACAACTTTCGGAGGGGACCTGTCCAAATCCCTTCAGCTGGCCAAACCTCGGAGTTACCTAGAGCTGGTGGCTAGAGCCAGCCAATTTATGCTCCTGGAAGATGCTGAGTCCTCCCCCATCAGTGCCTCTACAGCTAAGCAGGAGGTAGGGCTGTTATCAGGCCAATTTCGAGCGAGTCAAACTAACCTCGAAATCGAAAATTTCGAGCTCAGCTCGGCTCGAAATCGGTCCGAAATCGAAATGGGATATGATTTGAGCTGGCTCGGCTCGAAATGACTCGATTTCGAGCCGGCTCGAATCATGATTCGAATCAGCTCGGAATTGTAAAAAAAAGTTGAAATATTATGTATTTAAGAGGATTTGATCCCTAAACTTGAGGAAAATAAACCTTAAATCTCCTGTACTTTACCACTAAACCACTAACTAAATTATATAAAGTAATAATTTATTTATGTATATATTTATATAATATATTAATATTATTTATGTTGTATATATAATTTCGAGCCAAATCGAATCATGTTTCGAGCGAGTTAGGGCCAACTCGAAATGAACTTCGAGCCAAAATCCTTAGCTCATGATTCGATTCAAAATTTTCGAACCGATTTCGAGTCGATTCAAAAATCGAACGAGTTCCGAGCGAGTTTCGAGTTTCGGATATTTTTAACACCCCTAGCAGGAGGAGAGAAAGAGGTAGCATCGGAGTTATGAACCCACAGCCACAAAGATACATGGAACCAAAGGCCGTGACCAGGAAGAAGGAAGACCACGACACGTCCAGAGGCATTCCTTCTCTCGACCCCTCCCTGAAGTCTACGCGGCGGCCGTTAAACAAGGATGGATCTCAAATATTAGTATTGCACGCACTGTACATTTTATCGCACATAAACTCAATAGCCTGAATGCCTAGAGTCCATAATCTTTTCTTAAATTTTTCTCTAAGATGATGAAGATAATGTCGATAAGCAGCATGAGATAAGACAGATGTTACGCCGCACAATAAACTAGAATGTTTGTGGCTAATAATACATAAATCTCTTTGTATACGTACTGGCTCAATTAGATTTCGCATTCTAGTTAGAAATCACTCCTATGAGTCATTGCTTACCACAACAAATGCAAATAAAAAAACTTCATTATTAGCGTCTATGCCTACAACAATTAATAAAGTACCATGATATTTGCCTAGAAGAAACATCTCATCTATACTCAATACTGACCGACAAAATTTTCATCCTTCAATAGATGGACCGAAACTCCAGAACAAACGTTCGAATATATTTACTTGAGATTTCTGTATCTCATAAACATTTTCAGGCATAACTACTGTTGGGCACTCATAATATCAGTACTAATTTTTATATGATTCTTCCCAACCACCAAATATTGCATTGATGACCTTTCTTCGAGCATCTCATGCTTTCATATAACTAATTTTAATATTGTACTTTGCATTAACTCGTGACATGATGACTTGGGCGCATATAAATTTAAGCTTGCATTGATGGTTCTACTAAATGAGCAATAAATTTAAACGTGCATTGAAAAACTCTATCCATGGAGGGCTTTGGATGACATAGTTTGAAGCTATCTATGGAGTGGTGGTAAGGTGTCGAATAGGGTTTTTCAGAGAAATTTATATCATGATATGATCTCGGATAGTGACATATGGTATTGAAAACTCCTGTGAGAAGAAAACTTGTCTGTTAGGTGAGTGCAATGCTCAAGAGCATTAAACATTATCTCAGTTATATCTAGATTTTTTTTCATTTAAAATATGATATACCGCAGTTTGTTGCATATCGATCTAATCACTTTTATGTTCTTGGACCTAAAAAAAACATTCCTATAGTATCTTACCAAGGATTTTTGCATGATCACCGCATACAGATTAAGGGCCTACTTGGAGGTTGGACCGATTTGGTCCTTGAAATTTTTAGTGACCTAATTTAGGATTTTTGCAATTAGAAAAAATTAATGCTTGGTATGTGGACTAATAAAATCTAATATAAATAATCTATTAAAATATTAATTACGCAAATTAAAATATATTTTACATAATAATCTTGAATTTATATATATATATATATACAAAAATTTTGAAAATTAATTATTAAAAAATTGCTGTAATTAACTTATAATTTTTATTTAACTTAAAATTTAAAAAAATGAGCGAGAAAATCCATACAGTTTTTCGAATATTATATGATAAGTCCTTTTCTATTCATTTGAATAAATTTTTAATTTTACATTTTATACTTCAAATTTTTAAATTTGTTATTTTTTTTACCTTTCTCTATGATGCCAAAGTTAAAATTAAACTTTTTATTAGAGATAAGTACGAGTAAAGTTCCACCATGTAATTGAGCTCAAATTGAATTAAAATTTTTTATTTTAAATTGATTTCAATTCTAGCTTTCCCCTTTTTTTAATAAGACTATTTGAGAGGAACGACTCCTCCAAATTAATTATTTTTATATAAAAAAATATTATTAATTTATTAATTCAATTGTTACATATAGATTTTTACTTTCATTTTCTTTAATATTATTAATTATAAAATAATTAAATATAATAAAAAGTTTGAATAAATTTTTAAAATTTATGAATACGTACGTTTAAATAAACAGAGCAACAACCATGTAATTCTAAAGATATTTGAAAAAAATACTACATATAATAATGTACAACACCACATTAAAATATTACATATACAACATCACATATGAGTTAGTATTATATCTACAATACCATATATGACATGTATAACACCACATATGACAATGTATAATAGTAAAAAAGCACATTACAGGATAAGATACAACTTAACAAAATTTCAAATAGGAAATGTAGATGCCACTCAATATTTGATTAAATATAATGATTATGTTATGTTTGTTGGTTCTAGATTTAACCTTTGTTGATTGTAATGATGTAAAACATTTAGGGAGCGTTTGATTCGTTGTTATCTTGGTGTTATGTTATGTAATTTAGATGTCATCTTTTCACTAATAATTTTATAATCTAATAGAAGATTATTTGTAGATGTCATCAAACCAAACAATTGTCTTCTCTAGATAACATAACATAACATCAAGATAACATTGAACTAAACGCCCCCTTAGTATCATACACTAGTAATTCATGGCTATGACATAGAAGGTTGAGTCATGCCAGCATGCATACCATTTAGAAAATTTCTAAACTGAATTTTGTTAATAATATCCTTAGTATTGCATTTCAAAAAGATAGATTATGTGATGCATGTTAACTAGGAAAACAAACTAAAAATTCTTTTAAGTCAAAACATGTCATTACATTATCTAAGTTCTTTGAGATCTTGCATATTGATTTGTTTGCTCCTAATAGGACTCTTAGTTTTAGTGATAAAAAATATTATCTAGTTCTTGTAAATGATTACTCTACATTTTCATAGATATTATTTCTTGCATATAAGCGTAATGCATTTGACTACTTTAAATCTTTGTACAAGCACATTATGAATGAAAAATATTTTGATGCATTATTTATTCATAGTGATCATTGTGGTGAATTTGAGAAAGAATAGTTTGAATTCTTTTGTGAGAACATGACATCTCACATAATTCTCAGCCCCTCAAACACCTCAACAGAATGGGATTGTGGAGAGAAAAAATAGAACTTTTATTGAGATGGCACGATCCATGTTTCATGAGTGTGGACTTCCAAAGTATTTTTGAGTTGAAGCGCTAAATATGACTTGCTATGTTGTGAATCATGTTACTGTTTGCTCAAAACTAAAGAAGATCCCTTATGAATTATGGAATGATCGAAAACCGAACACCTCTCACCTTCAAATGTTTGATTGCAAATGCTTTATGTTACACAATGGTAAAGATAATTTAGGCAAATTTGATCCAAAATTTGATGAAGCCATTTTCTTGAGATATTTTTCAACTAGCAAAACTTATCGTGTGTATAACGCGAGAACTATGTTTGTTAAAGAATCCATTTATATTAAATTTAATGAGTCTAATGCCTTTTTCTCCAAATAGAGATGATCTTGTTTAACATATAAGCCTTGAGAAGTTAAGTTTGGAAGGTGGAGGAACAAAAGTTAAAGAAGAACCCCATCATGATGGTACACACACATGAAATGAAAGAAAATGTTGATGAATTGAACTTGCCAAAAGAATGAAAATTTAAGAAAGCACATCCACCAGAATTAATAATAGATAATCTATCACAAGAGGTACTCACTAGAGCTTTCTTCCAAATGAGGTAATTCACTTTGCCTTTATCTTTCAAATCGAGCCGAAAACTTTTGAAGAAGTCGAAAATGATGAGTTTTGGATTTTTGCCATACAAAAAGAATTAAAATAATTTTCTAGAAATAATATTTGGAAACTTGTACCAATAAAGCTCGTTTGGTTGTCAAGAGGTTTACTCAAATCGAAAGGATTGATTTTGAGAAAATCTTTGCACTCGTTAGTCGATTGGAAGCTACTTGTCTTTAGCTTTCATTTACTTGTTACAGAGATTTTCGATTATTTCAATTGGATATCAAAAGTGCATTTCCCAACGGATTTATTAACGAAGAGGTTGTGTCACCGAGCAGTTGCAGGAGATTGCTCTACCACCATTGGAATTCATCCCACTTTATCAAAGTTTGGCCAACAAAGCTCAAAGAGAAAAATTTCAAAAACAACTCTAGCTCTTCCCACCTGCAAGGGGAAGGATGGCATAACCCACACAAGAAGCAAAAACCTGCTAGCAACAACAGGAATTTTTTATGGACTTACATATTTTCTTGCAGACTCCTCCAACTAAGGCGAGGCCAACCCAAGACCTGGGACTGAACAACTAAATTGCTGCAGCCTGCCCCAGCTCAAATCCACCCAGCCTAGCTGCAATTGCTACTACTGCAGGAGTGAATTAAAAATAATTAAAATTTATTGACTAAATAAATATAGTAAAAATAACCAAAAAAACTTAGTAGATGATCAATTTCAGAAATTAGACAGTAGCAGAGCAAATGATCAAGATATAAAATAGATGGTCAATTTCAGAAATAGAACAACAGCAATATGAATAAGTAATAAAAATAAAAATGTAGAACAGATGGTTAATTTCAGCAATAGACTAATCAGCACAGCAAATGAACAACGCAAAATAATTGTGAATACCATATGCATTTATATCAATTTTGTATACAAATATTAATTTTGAGGAGAGTTTAAATCAAATTTAGAGTAGAGTATATCAATTTTGCTATGATCAAATCAACAAAGCACACGGAGATTTATAGTTGTTTGATTTCCTGCATAGTCCACTCCTCAAGTGGAAATTTACACTAAATCACACTGGCTTTTTATGAAAATCAAAACCTAATAAACTCAATACAAATCCCACAACTTTTTACAAAAACCAAAGTTGAGCAAACCTCCTAATTCTACGGCTTTTTATAGGAACCAAAACCGAGCAAATCTACACAATTATAACCTCCACATAAGGAGAATAACAAAAAAATAAAGAGAGTTTGCTAGACTAGCTAGCTTAAATTACAACTTTAAATAAGTAGAAATAATACAATGAGGAGCTCTATGCACATGCAAAGTTGCCAAGGAAATACTCGAATAGATCTGAGAACGGCACGTATAAGAAAACAATGAGCGAAAATAAATTTAAGAGGTTAGAAATGAATATTACTATGTGTGCATTTAATAATAATTAAAAATTCAGATTATAATCAAGAGTTTTAGAGATTGCAGCAAATAAAAGCATGAAAACTCAAGGTTCACAGCAAAACGCAGCACAAAACAGTAAAACGAAATAATTTCAAAAGCTAGGAAAAAGGCAACCAGAGAGAAAATGAGTTTTTTTTTCACTTGAAAAGCCCTACAATCTCCTTCCTTAAGTTCTTCAAAAACTTTGCAAGCATAACCTTAGGAGAGTGAAAACAGTTGAGAGCTTGAGAGGAGAATGAGAGTTTTTGCTACAGGAAAAAAATCAGAAAGAAAAACACAAAAAGAAAATCAAGTGTAGGTTGTATCCGTTGGAAAGAAAAAGGAGAGGCCCTCTTTTTTTGAAAGCATGTAACACCAGCCAACACAAAAGAGATAACAAGTGGAGAGCAATAAAATATGAAATGAATGACCATGCCTCAATTTTTAATTGATAGCCATCACACATAAAAAAAATAAGCTATATAAAAAAATTCTAAGCTAAGACGGTCAGCAAAAAACCTGAATCCATGGAATAAACAAAGCACAAAATACAAAGAAATGGAATGAAAGCACCTCAATTTGGATTAGTGTGGCCTATGAAGTATTTAGATAATATACAAGTATTATCTAATGGATTATAGGCTGTCACAAAACAAATAAGTAGATGTGAAATATCAAGTAGCCAAATAGGCTTTCTATCATAGGCATACAAAATAGAAGAGGGACAAAAATGTATTTTTTCTTTAATCAATAGCATGATAAGTTCAGTCCAACGTTAAAAAAAAATGAAGGGGTTTAAGAAATTTGAGTTAAGCTAAACCACCATTTAACTTAGCTTATAATAAGTAGTGAATTTTGAATTAAGCTTCAAACTCTATTCAATTGATTGAGTGAGCTACACTTTCAATTCAAATAACTTAAAATAAATAGGTTGTTGAGGTTTTAGCTTAGCAGCCAAACAAAATAAATATGAGAAAAAAATAAGATTTTCTTAACTTGAAAATCAAATAAAAAAATACGAGTAAAAACTTTTGCAAATATGCACATGCTTACATCAATGTCTTAGAGAAATAAAACAAAATTACAATAGTAACTCTTAATCTCTTTGACTTAAATTTTGTCTTTGATGAAAAAATTAACCTGTAAGCACACTTAATACAAAAATTAGTATAGTAATGCTAAAGTAATTGATATCATCTAAATACATACGGTTCAATAACCTCTCCCTTTCTTTTTGATGACAACAGTTACTTTAGTGTGCTAAGTAAGGAATCAATAAGATATACAAATGAATAACTCCCCCTTAACAGATCACTAGAAAATTGAATGAAAGCACTAAGTGAAGTGGGGATGAATTTTAAAAGAATGCAAGCATGTAAGTAAAATTACTCCCTTTGAATTGATGTATTCAATTATAAAAGACCTCAACAAATAATGAAACAGTTATGCGGAGCAACTGAGAGATAAACATGAGTGAGGCAAAATATATAACTAATAAGATCAAATGATTTAAGCAACCACTAACATAAAGGCTAACAATAAAATATCTAGTAATTCACAATATAATCACAAAGATAACTATCAGCTAACCAGAACAAATTACCAAAACAGAGAATAAATTAGCAATATGATCATATGATAGTAATGTTTGCACACTAAATATCTTTCTTCCTCTTTGGCATCACGAAAAAGATACCAAGTTGAAGAGAGAACGTTAGAATATGATTAATTGACATAACAAAAATGAATATAAGTCATGCCCATGCAAAAAATAAGAGTCCTACCAATTGTTAGCCAATTCGAAAAATTACTATATCCACCAATAAGGACCTGAAAAAAAATTATTCTTCACCAGAGGAAGATCTAGATTCTTCAAACATTGAGTTGATGGCAGTTTTCAACTCAATAATAGTGTGTTGAGAGTTAACAGCCTAGATCGAACATAAGATAAACAAGAGCATCAAGCTTGGCCTGTAACTAAAGAATGTTACTTTGACTTTCAAAACAAATATCCCCAATTTATTGAATGGAATCAACAATAATGTTAGCAAATTGGGGGGTAAAAAGTGAAGGTGCTGGAGCTGAAGAAGTGGAGGTATGAAAAGTGAAGGTGGGTTTAGGTTGCTTTAATTTGAGGCTATTCATAAAAAAAAAATTTGGAACCTTCCTTTAGCTTAGATAAATCAATCCCATGACAGTGCTGACATAGTGAGAAATAATATTTTCAAAATGGAGATTTCTCAAATAAAAACTCAGCTCAAACATAGATTTAGCTTTCCTTAGCTGATGAAAGATAATTCCTACGATATCAAGGGTTCTTTTCTGTACAAGGTGATAGATATCAATTTGATGAATATTGGTCTGTCTTTATGCCCTTGAGTTTGAATGAAACATTCTTGAAGAATCCTACAGAAGGTTTGGCTTGATCACTACATACACCGATTTTTTTTAACATGTCCAGCCTGATGACTATATTTTTTTTTTCACCAGAAGGATTAAACTCTAGATCACAAGTAGAGAACTCAAAAAAGGAAATAAGATCTTTCTCGGTAATGGTGATAGGGTGACCTAGAACAATAGTAGATAGTGATTTATTTTTCATATCAAAGATCAGATTTGCATAGAATTGTCTCATTTGCATAGAATTGTCTCACAGCCTTAGGATACCAAGGGGTGAGACAGGACACCCACTTAGCCCATCCATGTCGATCAATAACCTCATTCACAGTTTCATCTACGAGATGTCTGTGAATTGGTTTCACTATTAAAATGGGAATTTCAAAAGTTCTTTTGAAAAATGCTTGAGCATCAGAATTACAAAAAATAACACTAACAGGCACAGATTCCTCATTAGAGATACAAATAGGATCAACATCACCTGAGGATTTGGAAGGGGTCTCTGAAATAGCTGTCTTTCCAGTCCGGGTCCTCAGCCTCTGCTTCAAGCTAGACTGAACAGTAGGAGATTCAGGTTTAGCCTTCTTCTTCTCAAGGGAAGAAGAAGAGGGTTTCTTCACTTTATCCTTCTGTTGTGTCCCAGAGCAGGGACCGTCGGAGAAAATGGTAGAGACAGTAGCAAGGGACTTGAGGCGTTCTCCTTCAAGTGGCTGCAAATCTGACTTAGATAAAGCTTCAGGTGAAAGGGGGCAATCAGATGGAGATGAGAAAGCAGAAGGCAATGCCTTTTTGTTCAGCCGACTAGCTCGAGAAAGTGGAGTCGGATCTGCAGTCACGTTGGCCGACACCTTAGGCCGACAATGCTTCACAGACAGCATGGAGGTTGGCGCAAACTTCGACGGCGAGCTCACGTCGAAGGCTGACGGAGGAGAGTGAGCTGCAGGTTTCGATTTCTTCATCCGTGCCATGGAGGAGAAGGAACAAGGAGTTTAGGCACAAGAGCAAGGAGACCTTGCGATGCTCTGATCCGAGAAGCAGCGGTAGGCAGCGGCGAAAACCCTGGCTGATCTAGGGTTTTCGGTGGACCGCAAAGGAGGAGAGTGGACACAATAAGAAGAGGAGGCTGGCAAAAACAGAAGGTACCGCCAAAACCCTAGCTCCTTGGGTTTCTGGCGAACAACACAAGAGGAAGGCGAGCTTATGATTTTGCAGCTAGCTTGAGTTTGTCGCTGGACGCCAATGCAACCAAAAGAGCAAGGATGGATGTGCCGAAAACCTAGCTCTCTGTGGCTTTTCAGCAGAGGACAGAGGAAGCGCACTGCTGATCTTTCGGAGAAATTTTTGGGTCAGGGGCGCGCGCCACCTCATCCGTCCGCACGCCATTAACAGTGGCGCGCGATCCGGCTCCACGCACACGGGGCGAAACGGCGAAATTTGAAACTGAAACGGCGAAATAGCGAAACGGCGAAATTTCGAACGGCGAAACCACACGGGGCGGAACGGCGAAATTTGAAACAGAAACGGCGAAATAGCGAAACGGCGAAATTTCGAACCGCGAAACTGCACCGTTATGTCAAAGAAAATACGGAACGGCGAAATTTCGCCTTCTTCCTCTTTAATCGCCGTTATGTCAAAATGCGAAACGGCGAAATTTCGCCACATAGCGCAATAAAAAAAAATCCGCTGTTTCCATTTCTACTTCACAACTCAGCGCGCTATTTTTGAGCTGGCAAATTGACATCGCAGTATATAAAGAGTACAACTTGCTAAAAATGTCTTCTTTAATTTCTACTTTCTACTCATCCTCAACTTCAGCTTTCCCTACGTGTTCACCATCAATTTCCATATCAGTTGTACCATGGAAGCACAAGCAGAAGAGGTTTGTATCTTTAAACAGACATCTTTTGATCCGGACTGAGAGATGGGCTGCTTCAGATATACTACATAGCTGTACTAGGACCTGGTTCGCGCGCAAATAAAATTAAGCCACGTGCCACGACGAGCTGTTATGTAGCACTATTTTTTTGTTACGTAATACTAATTTTTTGTTACGTATCACTAATTTTTTGCTACGTAAGACTACATAATATTAATGTCTTGTTATTTGGAGCTACATAGCACTATTTTCTTGCTACGTAGTACTGACTTTCCCTATGTAGCACTGATTTTTTGGTACATAGGACTACATAATATTAACGTATTGTTATCTACATAATATTACGTAGCTTCAGATAATAAAACGCCAATATTATTATATCCTACGTAGCAAAAAATCAGTGCTACGTAGCAAAAAATCAATGCTACGTAGCAAAAAATCAGTATTACGTAGCAAAAAATAGTGCTACGTAACAGCTCGTCGTGGCACGTGGCTTAATTTTATTTGCGCATGAACCAGGTCCTAGTACAGCTATGCAGCTTGAAATAATAAGGCATCAATATTATGTACTCTTCCGTAGCAAAAAAATCAATGCTACGTAGCCAAAATTCAGTACTACGTAACTGTCCATCGTGCCACGTAGCATTTTCTCTGGGCTACGTAGCATTTTCTCTGGGCTACGTAGCACTTTTACTGGCCTACGTAGCATTTCTACTGGCTACGTAGTATTTCTATTAGGGTACATAGCATTTCTATTAGGGTACGTAGCATTTCTACTAGGCTACGTAGCATTTCTACTGACCTACGTAGCATTTTCACTGAGGTACATAGCATTTTTTATTGGGGTACGTAGCATTTTGACTGCAGTACGTAGCATTTTCACTAAGCTACGTAGCATTTCTACTGGGATACGTAGCATTTCCACTGTCTCTCTCCCAAAAGACCTTTTAGATTACGCACAAAAAGTATTATATTAAAATTAAATAAATCATAACTTAGATATATTAATGATGATTCAAACACACTGTTAATTTACATCTTATATGACAACTCATCCATGAGAACATCGGATCTGCAATAATTTCATAGATATTTTACCATTTGACTGCATCAAAGGAACAACAATCAAAACACCAACACTGGAAAAGGTATAACGCAGCTTCAGTATATGCCAGAAAACTTGCAATGAACAAACCACTCTATCTTATCAATTTCCATCAATCAAAAAGACCACACGAAGCTAGAAAAAAATAAAATAAATAGCAAAATAACTAAATATTAATTTATATGAGAAAATTTTAATTTAGATTGCATAAGAGTTCCCCATTTAGTATCAAAACCAGAACTTAGATAATTAAATATGTTTCTCATAAGTCATCATGTAAAGAGGGCAGGTACATATTATATACAATCAACTCCAGTAAATCAGCTTGACATATAAAACAAAGCTTCAGACCATAAAAGACGCAGAAAACAGAAGGAATTCCATGGGAAAAGGCATTCAACTGAATGGTCTTTTCGTTACAGATGCATACAATGCTGGAGAGAATGTCAACACAAAAATTTAGTAGAAAGTCTAAAATATAAATACAAATAATATGCTCATGTCATAGTTCATACAACATGTGAGTTCTATGGCACCAACAATAGCCTGTTGCATTTTGCATAATGTCTGGATTTACGAACAAGTCTTCTTAAGCTTCATCTGAAAGAGTTTCGAGAACAAGAAAGGTCCAGAATCATGAAACTTGGCTTCTGCAAAGCATGTGGCATCTCAAAAATTTACAGGAATTACATAAGGTATTCTATCTGAATGAACTCCACCATAGCTTTTCGCATTTTTCTTTTTAACTCCACAGACGGACGGAAGGCCTGCAATTTGAGGAATTCAGTAAACTTGGTGCACAAAAAATAAAGAATATATATGTGATCAATTGTGAATTTTCATTCATAAAAATGAAGATGATATCATATTGCTACCTTGACGTCTCATCCTTTACTTCATCAGCGTGCACTGGGCCAGAATTGAGATCAAGTCCTTGCCCCCCCCCCCCATTTTCTAGCATTTCTAATGACCTACGTAGCATTTTGAGTGGGCTACGTAGCATTTCCACTTGGCTACGTAGCATTTCCACTGGGCTACGTATCATATCCAGTGGGCTACGTAGCATATCCACTGGGCTACGTAGCATATCCAGTGGGCTACGTAGCATATCCAGTGGGCTACGTAGCATTTCCAGTGGGCTACGTAGCATTTCCACTGGGCTACGTAGCATTTCCACTGGGCAACGTAGCATTTCCACTAGTGAGCTACGTAGCATTTCCAGTGGGCTACGTAGCATTTCCAGTGGGCTACGTAGCATTTCCAGTGGGCTACGTAGCATTTCCAGTGGGCTACGTAGCATTTCCACTGGGCTACGTAGCATTTCCACTGGGCTACGTAGCATTTCCACTGGGCTACGTAGCATTTCCACTGGGCTACGTAGCATTTCCACTGGCCTACGTAGCATATCTAATGGACTACGTAGCATATTAAGTGGGCTATGTAGCATTTCCACTGGGCTTCGTAGCAATTTCATTGAGGTACGTAACAAAAAATAATATAAATAAACTGAAAGAAACAAGCAGAAGAAAATGACGAGCAAACAAGCTCTTGATCAAATTTACCTAAGTCACATGCATGTTATACATGTAGGATCTAGAAAATGAATGGTTCAAACAAGTTCTTGGCCAAATTTAATTAAATCATATGCAATTTCTGCTCTAAATAAACTCATTTCACTTTGCCAATGCAAGTAATCTCTCCACATCCACTCTGACTCTAAATCTGAACAGTTTAATAGGCGCTCCATATATTTCATCACAAAAATGCCACAATCATTATTATTACTTTGTCGTGGTAGCACATCAGGGCTAACAAGACTCCATGCCTTTGCATTGAGTTCTTGAAAAGGAATACTTTTTTTGTGAAGAGCCATTATCTAACAAAAAAAGATAAGTTAGAATTAGAATTATAACTGAAGAAGCTAAAAAATTAATATTTACCAGCTGTCGTGCAATCCCTCTATGTGGTCGACACCTGGTATAGAGTCGTATATTATCCAATTTTTTGGATTTTAGTTCACAAACTAATAAAGTCCAATGTGACTTATTATGAATTGGAGCCATTAGAAAGTCAGCATCAGCAATAATAGCTTCAGTAATGTCCTTCAAGTAAAACAAGCTTTTGGACTTCCAGCTCTTCATTGAATATTGATACTGTAATACATTAAATTCTTCAATTATTTGTTGATCACATCTCATATTAATAATAATGCAAAAGACGTAGTTACCAAGAAATTACCAGAAAATTAGAAGATAAAAAGATGAAATTCCTCCAATTTTTTGAACCAAAAGTTTGCCTTTTCTGCAATAATAATCCAAAAGCATCTAAAATAGAATCTGTGATCCAAGCTGTATGTAATAGCTCTTCAATTTCTTGACGATTCACCATTACAAGTCCTTGGCTTAACATGACTGAGCTCCTGTCATTGAGAATATATTAACAAATATATCAATATACAGAAATTACTTAACAGTACTCACCTATTTTTCATACGCAGCAGTGCTTCGTCTATAAAATCAGCTTTGTTAGCTCCAATCTTTAGCTTTCCTGGATAATTGAGATTTGGATGTGAACTATCAGTATTCTTAGAAGTATCAGAGTCGTGTACCAGCACTATGTCTGCTACATCCACCTTTTTTGATACTTCGTCACTGTTCAATTTTTCTCTAGTATATATTTTAATATTTTCTTTTTCAACTTCTTTTTGAACTTGTGCCTCTTCTGTTATTCCTTTCAGAACAGCCTCTATATCTTTATCTGACTCCTTATTCAATTCATTGAATACATCCTCCACATGATCTACTTCAACTGCATGTAGCTCTGTCTTATTTAACTGACCAGATCGTGTAGTTGCCTTAACAAACTTTTTCATGTGCCTGGGTAGTAGAAGGTAGGACGAGCCAAAAGATTTCCTTTTTCTTTTCTTCCTTTCCTTAACATTTCGTTCTATACTTCCTACCTTCATTTTTGTAGAGCTCATTGACTCAAGCTCCATAACGCGTAAACTTAAATCAAGAACTGTCCTTTTCAACATTTCAATCTCAGCCCTCAAGGTTACATTCTCAAACTGCAACCTTTCAATTTCAGTCACTGACATCCTATACTCCTGCGGCGACGTATTTGAGTCACACTTATTCTGCACAGTGATGGCCGGTTTGGACACAGTTGGTGGCAATGTAGCACCATGTATGCTCTCAGGAGGTATGTAACTTGATCTAATTTTTGTAAAAAGAGAAGGAAGATCTCCACTGTACCAGAATAATTTTTCTGACCACCTGTACAATTTCGGAGTCATTTGGGCATATAATGGCTCTTCAACTCCAATAGTCTCTAGAAATTGAAACTATAAAATGCAGAAAATTTATTCAGCTACAAAAGGTATAAAACCAGTATATATAATTTGCCAATTAGTAATATGTAAACATAGATTACTTACCATAACGAGCTGAATAAATCCATCGACATAACCAGCAGATGATCGTGGAGTTTCTTTTTTCTTTGTCCGCAGTATCTTAGCAACCAAAGGTAATTGTGGATGTAGGAAATCAAAAATAGCTCGGGACCAATTGTAACCACCAATAGAGTACAAGTCCTCTGCTAGCTCAAGCAAACATGGAGAAACCGTGTACCCCCGAGTAGGAAAAAATAAGTTAGACAAAATAAATTTAACAATATGAGCTGCAAGCATATGCGGGTTCGGTGTATCAGATAGCATATGATTTCAAATTATCTTTTACTTCATGTGCCAATATGCTCGAGCTTTGTTTCAGATTGTGAGTCAGAATAGTACCCCGATTTGGAAGACCAATCAATTGGCTGATAATATCGGGGCTAAATGGGAATTCAAGCTGATCAAACCTGAATGTATGTGAATCATCGTTCCATCTCTTTATAATTTCAGAAACTAATGGAAGATTCTGACTGAATGGAGGGATTTTCAAAAAATGTTTCATCACTATTCTATCCAAAATTTCCTGTCTTCAGGAATGTAACTCTCAATTTCATCAAAAAATTTTCGAACAGTACTAAGAAAACATCTGGACTGTATACATAATAAATCTGCATGTCTTCTACTTTTCTTATTTTCTTTTCTACTTTCACTATGCATAGTACCTGCATATAAAAACAAAGAAAATTTATATCTATATATATATATATATATATATACATATATACATATATACATATACATATATACATATATACATATACATATATACATATATACATATACATATATACATATATACATCATTAATCATATATACCATATAAATTACATATACTATTACATATAATATATCATATATGTATGTATATATATATAGTTATATATATATATATATGTATATATAAACTGATTTAATTTTACCAAAGTAATTCATAGTTTTCAAATTAATAAAAAATAAAACTTCTCGTGGCAAAACAATGTCATGGAAAATTTTAAAAACTTCTTAAAAGAATGTCATGGAAATTTTCCAAAAGCCAAACAATTCTTAGTTTATGATTTCCTTCATAAAGTCTGCTCAGCAACAAAATTCCAAAACAACTCAAAAAACAAGTTGAAATAGATTTTCATACATTTTTTCTGCTCTCAACAACCAAAATTCGGCAACAATAATAAGAAAGCTTTGCAACATGTTAACTTAACAGAACTATCTCAAAGCGCCAAAAAAGGTATTCAGATCATTTATAATAGCTTATAACAGAAAAAATCCAATGGAAGCTCGCAACAAGCAAGCATCAAGATCATCATAAACGTCCAAGTTTCTCTATGGGAACTATACTCGAAAATCAAATTCAGGACGCAACAATCAGTCAGTTTACCAAACATCTAACAAATCAACTTTAAAAAATTGGAAAATAAGAGAATATGAAAAGAGGAGCAACAAGCACCTGACCCAGATGCACAATGTTGACGCTGGGCTCTCTCTCTCTACCCAGAGAGGACGAGGGAAGCGTGGAAACCGGAGGTCTTGCGAAGGTGAGAAGCGAGATCAGCGAAAGTGGTGATGACCGGCTTGACGGCGTTCGACAGGAGAAGTTGAGTTTTTCTGCGGGAGAAAATAGGTTTTTTGCGATAGAGAAAATAGACTTAGTGGCATGCGGACGGATGAAGTAGCCCGCGCCCCGGACGCAAAAATTTCTGAGAAGGTCTTGCGAAGGTGAGAAGCGAGATCAGCGAAAGTGGCGATGCCCGGCTTGACGGCGTTTGACAGGAGAAGTTTAGTCTTCTGCGGGAGAAAATAGGTTTTTTGTAATAAAGAAAATAGACTTAGGGTTTTTGCGATTAAAATGGAAGAAGCCGGAAATTCGCCGTTTCGCCATTTCACGGATAACGACGCCGTTTTTCTGTTTCGCCATTTTGCCGTTGCGAATTTTGCCATTCCGTTTCAAATTTCGCCATAACGGCGCCGTTTGCGTGGAGCCGGGTCGCGCGCCACGCGGCGCGCTGTTAGTGGCGTGCGGACGGATGAAGTGGCGCACGCCCCTGACGCAAAAATTTCTCAAGAGAGAGAGGAGGGGCAGCCGCTTCGAGTTCCCAGACGCCTGAGCAAATAGATAAAGTTGTTGAGCTTTAAAATAATTAGTATTATTGGGTTGAAATTGGCCCAATAAATTTTTACCTGATTAAACCTGTGTCTCATTTAAGCTCCAATTGGCCGATTTTGGAAATTCACCGAACTTCTCAGAAATTTGGGGATAGTTGACTTGAGGCTCAACTGCAATAGATTCATAATATTTGACCATCAAAATCAATATGGACAGAAATCTCAAGGGGCTGACATACTTCTGTTGAGCTCAGCTGGCATTACTCTGTGTCGGTCTATTGCCCTCCTATTCAAGGCCACCAATAATCAGACCGAATATGAAGCCCTCATTGCGAGCTTGGAGTTTGCCCATGAACTGGGCGCAACACATTCAGATATTCAGTGATTCACAGCTGATGGTCAAACAGGTGAACCACGTCTATGAAACTAGGGACGATATTTTGAAGAAGTACTTAGCCAAGGTGCATATACTATGCTCAAAGTTCTTAGAATTCTCTCTGAGCCACGTACCCAGAGAAGAAAATCCGGAGGCGGATCGTATGGCAAAGAGGGGATCTCCCGACTTTTATTAGCACCAAACATCCGATAGGCCAAATTATGACTTGACGGAGGTACATTGCACTACTCAGGCCCCATGCTGGATGGACAGAATCATCGACTATCTAAAAGGCGGTGCCCAGCCAAATGACCAAGCAGAGGCTAGGAAGTTGCAACTCAAATGCACGAAATACGTCCTCATGGACAACCAATTGTACCGAAGATCCTAAGCCAGACTGCTCACCAAGTGCCTCAGACCTGACGAAGCGGCTAAAGTTATGAGGTCAGTCCGTCAAGGAGAATGTGGGACCCATGCTCGAGGACGAAGCTTAGTTATGTGTATGCTCCGTCAAGGGTTCTTCTGGCCCAACATCAATAAAGATGCTCAAGCATTCATTGAAGTGCCTTCAATGTCAATATTACACCAATCTTCAGAAGCAACCAGCAGGTTTTCCTGAAATTCGGCCGTAGCCTATAATACTATAACAGTAAAAAGATACATTAGGTACAAAAGGTTCGATCCTCGTTGAAGATCGCACAAAAATCGAGTGGGAGGGACATGCCCCTACGCCACTCTGTGTCATCGAAACAAGAAAAGGAAGCTACAAAGTCTGCCGCTCTATTAGCGGCTCTATAAACATGAGATATCCTATATGCCTTGAAGGCACAAAAAAGCTCAGCAATCTGGGCCATAGTCTTGTCGGAAGGGTGTCCTCTGGCTGTCCGGTGAAGGTCCGCAATAGTGATGGCAGAGTCGCCCTCTATCCAAATCCCGTCCATCGTATCCGCCCACTCTTAGGCGGCTGTCATCGCAATGAGTGCTCCCGTCGCTTCTGCTGTAGTAGTGGCATGAGTGTAGAGCTTATAGCCAGTCGCTAATAGAAGGTTGCCACAGTGATCCCGCAAAACCCCCCTGCATCTGCCGCACCGTTCTGTTTAACGGAGCCGTCAAAGTTCACCTTAATCCATCGTGGGGGTGGGGGATCCCAATGGGATGCAGAGGGGTAACAACAGCCTTCAAGGCTGTTGGGATCCCAGTTCCCCACGTTGGATGAAGGTTGTTCTTGGGCCTCGCTAAAAGAAACAAGTGCAGCGATAACTCTAGGCAACGGGAAAGGTTTGTTGTGGACGCGATCGTTGCGAGCTCTCCATGAGTGATACAAGGCCGCCACCCATTTAATTGCCTGAGGATCAGCAGGATTTTTCTGGACTCTTGATTGCAGATTGCCAAGGAAGAGCTTCAACAAGTGAGTATTGCGAGAGGGTAATGGAAGATTTCCCTCAGCCGAACCAGCCATCGTTGCTGGATGCGCTGCAGGAATGCTTCCCGTTGTAACGGCTACAGGGAGCGCAGCTGTTGCTCCTGCTGTGGCGTCGTCGGGAACTGATTTGGCTGCTACCGCAGCAGGTTCAGCTACTGTTGCTGCTACAACATCAGCAACGGCAGCAGCAGAATGCTGACCTGCTGTTGTAACAGCAGCAGAATGTGCTGCTACAGCAGCAGCTGCTGTTGTGGCCGCAGCCAAACCTGCTGCTGCAGGTTCCCGGGGTTGCAGTCCCCTGAAGTCAGCTGCTGGGTGTTGATACTACAGCGCCGATCTTGCACTGAATTCACCGTCGGCAGCGAAACCTGCAGGAAAAAGGTTAGTATAAAAAGGGTCCCTGCTGTAACCAGCAGGTCTGGGTTTTTTTCGTAGCAAGGGCGCTCCATCACCGTCGTACTTCCTCTTAGATTGGTTCTGACCTGAATCTTTCAAGGAAAGAAGCATAGTCGTGCTTGCGGGGCAAAGATCTGCAGAAGGAATGGGACAAACAAGTTGCCTTTTCTGCTCTTTCACATTCCTCAAATCTCTGGTGGGAGCCTTTCGTTTCCTGTAATGGCAACTGCCTAGGCAGGGTTGAGCATGCTTAGAGGGAGACGAGTGGCTAGTCTGCAGCTCAAAAATAGCTTCTTCTGGCAACCCAACATCACTCTTTGTTGCTGAACCAGCAGGTTTTCTCAAACCAATCAACTCCTCCTAGCCTTTTGCAGTATAAGGGCTTGATTTCTTAGGTCCGATGCCTCTTGCGGCGCGAAGGTACAAATGGATTCTAGTTGTGGTTAACTACTTTACGAATGGATAGAAGCAAAACCTGTAGCTCAACCCACCGCTCAGCGTGTAGAGGACTTTTTATGGGTCAACATCCTGTGTAGATATGACATTCCGATGACCATCATCACAGATAATGACACTCCTTTCGCTAATAAAAAAATCCACGATTTATGTGAAAAATGTTAAATCGGTCTCAAATATGCATCTATCTAGCATCCGCATACCAATGGCAAAGCCTAAGCCGCTAATAAGAATATCCTCTGTTGGCTTACAATACGGCCTCCTCTGAAGTCACACATGAATTCCCTTTTTCTCTCGCCTACAGAATGGACGCAGTTATACCTGTTGAATTGGAACACTGCTCTCCAAGGGTAGAAGTCGCTGTAACCTTCAAGCCCAATCACATGGAAGCCTGGATGCAGGAAAATGATGATTCACGACGTCTCGACCTAGATCTCCTAGAGCACAGAAGGCAATTGACAGCGCTCAAACGTGTGGAGCAGAAGCGCCGAATCAAAAGATACTACAATCACAAGGTGAAACTTCGAGGTTTCGTGCAAGGCGATCTTGTCCTTAAGAGGCGACAGATGGCAGGCGGCGGCCTAAGCGTTCCAAAGCTTGAGCCGAATTGGGAAGGACCATACATCGTTCGCGAGATTGTGGGACCTAACGCATACTACCTGATGAACTCGGAGGGCACCCAAATTCAAAGATCGTGGAGCGGTGATGATCTCAAGAAGTTCTTTGCCTAGAACAGAAGTACCGCAAATTCAGCTAGCCCTTAATAAAGCCTCATCAGGAATCTCATTCCTGTCTGCTATTCCAGAACTTTATAGTCTCCTACATCTCTTTATTATGGAATTTCTACACTGGGATTCATACTCTATTGACAATAGGATTCATATTCACATGATTTTCTGAAATTTGTATTTTATGGTCTTCCGGAATATAGGGATTCAGTTGGCAGGGAATTCTGGATTTCAATAGAAGTTTTGTACATCTCTACTAGATGTACACGATTATTCTCTGAATCGCATTCGCATCACCCCGCTTGTCCAATATCATACACAAGGTCATGATACAGTGGGATCGATACTTCCATTATTTCCAATAAGCATCGCCGTCTCTGATGTGTTAACATCACAGGCCCGATATTATCCTTCATTCCAATACTTTTAATTAACAGAGATCCCTGAGCCTAGTTAAGCCTGCAAAGTAGGTGGGATCTCCTAACGATTGCAAGTGGTATCCCACCATATGCCTGAAGGTCAGAGGAACTCGAAAGTGCATGCTCTTAACCTTATGGGGAGTCCCTATCATCTTATTTTGATACAGGTTCCCCCTAAGCAGAGTGCCTTCACTTCTCGTTAGGATTTGCCGCTATAATGGAGGTCAACCTGTGTCTCAGTACAAACATCAGCCTGGATGTTTCGGACATACGTCCTTTCGACATTGCGGAAGTAACTCCTCCCAGGCAAGTTTTACCATTACTTCTTTTCTGTGAAGGTGCAGGCGAGGCCACTTATGCGTAGGTTTGGTTGGGGAAGGACGTTCTCACTTAGGACTCATTATCGAGTTAGTGATTGTAAACATCATAAATGGATGATTGTGGTCACTACAATTATATATCTATCTGATTTACCTACTCGAAGTTCATCTGTTTGAATTCAGTGTCTAGATGCAGTTATTCACTCATTATCAGAATTGTTACCTGTTACAAACAAATGAATGCTCAGAAGGATCATATAAAAAGTCGACAATACACACAATTCATACTAAAACAGACAGGTATGAAAGAACAAGTTTCATTCATGAATTTCTGTTTACATAATACAATATTACACAAGCATTTAGGAAGGGGGAGTACCTTTGACATTATCATCAGTAAACTCCAGCCCTTCTTCCTTATATATAAGATCAGCAGCTAAGCGAGGAATGGTGTTTACTTCAGAGAGGTCATCTGCGGTTATTTTGCCCTCTTTGATCAGAATAGAATCCAATCCTTCCCAGGCCCTCCTGATTCCATCTAACCTATTTTTTCTACACTCTAAGCTAAGTTTGTAGGACTCCACCGCCTTTGCTGATTTGGCTGCGATGGTGGCGTCCTGCTCTTCAAGAATCTTCTTCAGCCTATCTTCGGTGGCTAAAGCATTAATCCTTGAAAAACTCAGCCCAGACTTATACTTGTCTAGATCAGTTCGAAGCCTCATGATCTCTTGTTGGGCATTCCCCCGAGAAGACTCTGCTTCCAACTGAGCCTTTATTGCCTTTATCTCTTCATCCTGTTGATGAGGAAGGTTAGCCTGTGCAGCGATCTGCTCCTCGGCCGTCATTTCCCTGTTCAGCATCAGAGAAAGGCGAGCAGCACCTGCGGAATAAAGCAAGGCCATCAACAAGAGTACACAGAGGATAGTAAAGCACAAGGAACGATGTCTTGCAGAAAGTGTTCTGTTTGCGACTTTGGCATAGAGGTCTGGGTTGGAGATTTCTTCGACTTTCTTCTCCAACTCCGTGGTGACCAGGCCTCCCCTCATGGCAAAACCCATCTTTTTTTTATAGAGAATCCCCGATCAGAAACCTGCTGGGAAAGCACTCTCAGTTGTTTCTTATCCTCCTCCGTCTCCACAACAATCTTCAATCTATCATTGCCGTAGACCCCCTTGAAATTGATACTTAAAGGGGACTCTACACTTTGATCCTACTTCTCTTCAGCCTTCCTACTTCTCTTGGAGGGGGGCTCTGGTGTCCTCCTGTCAGGGATGCCCCTCTTTTTCCTGGGCACCTCCGCCACCACCAAATCCAGAGGGGCACTTGCAGCGACCTCCTCTTTCTTACCTCCCCCAAGGACGATTTCCTTATTACCCTTGGAAATCGCCTTAGGTTTGGACAGTGTTGCAAGTGCTTTCCCCTTGCCCATTTCTTCAAATCTCTAGGCCAAGGGGATATTGTCATCGATGGTATCTTCCAAGGAAATACCACATCGACTAGGGCTCCTTCACACATAGGTTCAGGAACCACCATTTCTCCTTGCTCCTCTACCACCTTAGCTATTTCTTTGCTTAATTGGGTGGCGGGGGGCTGCCCCTTCCTAGCCTTCTTCATTATCACTATCCTAGGAGGGGGAGTTATTTCTTTGAAGATGTCATATCCCAGCGACTTAGCTAGCAGGGATATGTCACTTCTTACGTACCTTATGAAATCTTTTAGGGGCCAGCTTTGTCTCTTCAATTTCTCCAGATGGCCTATAGTCCCCTCTCCGGTCATCCACCTGGCGTCCCCTATGAACTTCGGGGGACACAATCCTGGTCTCTTAGGGATCCCCAAATCACACTCCATAAAGAAATCCGTTAAGGTCCACTGCAACCCACTTATAAATACCTCTGGGTAAGACGCCAACAAGAGAGGGATATGTAATAATAGATAAAGTCAGAAGAGAGATCTCCTGGAGAAACATCGGGGACAAAGCTTGTAATCTTGTATTGGTCTTCCAACCAAACCCTCTTTTAGTGGAACCTCCTTCACTGATACCCTGGTGAACGTAGAAGAATTCATCCCTGAATCACCTTAAGTTTTTTAGTGTTATTCTGGATGACTATTATACCTCTTAATAATCAGACCCCTGAGCTAAACATGCTACGTGCCACTGTTCTTGAAGCTCCTGTCTCTTTCCGTCAACAGTAGATGAGCTCATTAGGATACCAATGTGCTTTGACTTGTTCATGCCAAACTTTTTGAGAAGCACTCTTGTGTATGTAATGAATTGTACTCTGAATGCTTGTACTCCACTTAAATTTAACGTATTACAATGAATAGCTGCAAAAAATATTTCAATTCAACTCAAATTCATTGATATGTCATAAATCAATCCCTAAAAAGCTTATTCTCTTAAAATTGATCGATATACTGATAAAAAGATGTGTATTTATATGTATTATATTAAAACACAATCAAATGTCCGTAATAGATCTCCAAATATCAATTTGTGATTGAAATACATCAATATAACAAACATTAGTTGTGTAATCAGAGTATAATATTAAAAAACCTTCATATAGATAAAATCAAAGTCAAATTACATATATTCTCTTCAAATACAATAAAAACTAATTGAATACACACTTATTATATGTAAACTTGTTTATTAGCAAAATTATCAGGCTTACCCCACCACAAATGGGGTTAGGAGTAAGAGCTAGAGGAAAACTCATGCAAGGAGTTTGGCAATAATATATGAAGGCAACCACATGCAAGGGTTTGGAACAAAGTGTCGAGGGAACCCCATGGAAGGGTTAACTAACTCCTTGGGATGAAAGTGTAGTGCTAGAGTTTGAAACGAACCAAGCGGAATAAGGAGCTTTAAATCCCGATTCTTGCTGAGTGGATGGAGCTTACCCAGAACCCACCTCTGCTGACAACAAGGTTTGGGATGGTTACTTGGCTTGGCTAGGGTTCAATTAATATCCTAGTTCAGAACTGTCCAATCCAGGTTCACTATAGTGCCAAGTGTACAGTTAAGATTTGACTAGGAAACTATGCATAAACAATGAGTTTTTAACATTGTGTGATATTTGCTTGAATCAATTGATCCAAATTCCTAAATTCAGCTTCTATTCTTTCATAATTTTCTTTTGTTCTTTTTTTAAAAATTTCTACCATGTTTTTTAATATCCATATTACTCTTTCCCTCTCAAGATATGGTATTGCATGCCATTTCAATATTTATAGTATTTATGCAAATCCATGGACTTCATTTTCTAAAAACAATTATTTACCTTTCAATGATTAAATCCTTATCTTTTCACGTTTAAAAGATCAAATGATTCAGTTTGGAATTAATTACATGCACTATTCTACAGAATGCTTTTACTTTATATCAATATGAAGGTAATCAAAACTGTAATTGAAAATTCTACTAAAAAGACTGTAACTGAAAATCCTAACAAAAAGTCATCTTTAAAATTGCAATATTAAGGATAAGCATAACAATATTCATCTTCTCCGCTTTCAATACTAACCAGAAGAATGCGCGCATCTTCCAAAGCCTGATGATCTCAAGATGACTCTTTAGTTGGTATCAGAGTTGGAACAATGGCCATAGCTTCCCCATCTATAAGAAGACTGCCATGATCCTTGAAACATTTTGTTATGAACTTCACTCTGTGACAAACATGTAAATTGCTATTCAGAATCAGATGCCAAGCTTCTTGATTTCTGTAATCATGAAAATAAACCAAAAAGAGATACAAGCAAATACGTGCGTACGTATGTATGTATATATGTGGGAAAATATCACCCAAATTCCTATGGTTAGGGGGTAATATCTAGGTCCACTATTTAAAAGATCTTTCAATAGGATCTCTGAGATTGATATTAATAATTTAATCAAGTTTTTTAAAATAAATTTAATCATATTCTTTCAGGCTCGAAATAAAATTTATTTTTAAATTAAATTTTGTAATATAAAATGACCAAAATACCCTTTTCTTAACCCCTTAACTCGAATCTAGGTTTTGAGAAAACTCAAACATGATATCATTCACTAAATGCTATCTTTTATTACAATTCAAGACGACCACTTTATATAGAGAGATCCTATGAAGAAATTTGAAAATACAATATTAAATGCAGAAAATAAAATACCAAATAAATAAAAGCAAAAATGGAACAATTCTATTCCAATAAAATAAAATCAGCTCCAAACATGGTGAGTATTGAAATTCCCCAAATATGCTCTAAATCAAATCAAATCTAAATAAAGCTAATATGAAAATCTCTAATAGCTCTAATTAATTTGAATTTGAATTTTGATTCAGCACATGACATCATCCTAACCGTCGATGCTCTCAGCAGAATGTCAGTGATTTTAATTGCAATGCAAGTCAAGGTCACTGAATTTAAATCATTAAAATCAAACTATCCTACATACTGTGATTTATTTATACAACTAACTTGTGACCCGACAAGTACCAATTCAAATTACTTATTGCGAGAGAGTTACCTCTTCAAAAGGACCAGGCTCTGTGTCCCTGATTCATCACTCCATGATTTCCTTATAGAGGAATTACACTGAGGAGGCGTATCTGGACACTTTGATAGGGACAAGGCTCTCGCGTTGGTTGAGAATAGTTATTATTGTCCTAAAATGGGAAAGGACGTCGCTTGGGTTGTTGCTCGTTGCCAACCTTGACTTGCATATTTGTCCTCGGCTTGCCCCGCACCGCTTGTAGGCATGTTGTGAATCGATTTTCAAAAATGGCTCACTTTATTCCTTATTTTAAAACGTTCGATGCCTCGCACGTGGCAACACTCTTTAGGAATGAAGTTATTCGACTCCATGGCTTACCAAAGAATATATCTGACCGCGATACCAGATTCATGAGCTACTTTTGAAAATCGCTATGAAAAAAGCTAGGAAACAAGCTTCATTACACAACTGCTTATCACTCTCAATCAGACTAGAGGTGGCAAAATGGGTCGGTGGGTCGGGTTCGGGTCGAACCTAAATTCGACCCGACCCGAATAGCCTCAACTCGAACCCGACCTATTTATTAAATGGGTCAAAATCCATGACCTGAACTCGACCCGATTAATAAATGAGTCAGGTTGGCGGGTCATCCCGACCCATTTATAGAGTATTTTTTAATAAATGTTCAACCCGAACCCTACCCGACCCAATTATGTCCAACCCGAACCCGACCCTTTTAATAAATAGGTCAAAATTCATGACCCATACCCAAAATTTACGGGCCGAGTTATATATTGTCACCTCTAAGTCAGACTGAGGTAGTCAATCGTAATTTAGGAAGCCTATTGTGTTGTCTTGTCGGAGAAAACCCATCAGCGTGGAACTTAATCCTACCCATTGGCGAATTCACTTATAACAACTCTGTGAACCAATCAACAAATACGAGTCCATTCCAAATTATCATGGTTTATGACCTTAGATTGCTTATAGATTTGGTTGACCTCCCTCCTGCCTACAGAAGCAGCGAATTAGCATCTCATTTTGCATAGCATATTTATGATCTCCATGCCAAAAGTTCGTAAAAAATTAGCTATAAATTATGATAAGGTTAATTGAAAAAAGAGAAGAAAAAAATGAAAAAATGAAAAAAATGAAATGACAAAAAATGAAAAAAAACAAACGCGGGCCCGATGACCCTTGCCGACCCAAGCGGATCCGACCGCACGCGTGATCGCGGCCCATGTGCGGCCTAGTTGGCGGGAGACCCGCACCCTGCGGATTAGCGGGCGAATTGGGCCTGCTTGCCATTATCCCAACCCGTCCTTGTTTTGCGCCGAAAATCCCATCGGTTGATTAGCAAATTGACCACTGACGACCTCCTATCCCCTCTCTATAAATAGAACTTCTAGAGGCTATTTTGGGAGATTCAAAAGTCTGATTTCAGTGATTTTTCAAGTGTTGACTCCTGCCATTGTGGAGGACATTTCTAGCAGCACGCCGACGCCAATGAAGAACTCCAGGCAATCTAGTTTTGGAAAAAAGTCGAAGGATTGACTGCTGACTCATCACCGCTCTATATCTTCGTACTATTTCCTACACTTATCTCATTCTATTTGTAACCGATCATCTATTTTTATCGTGCTTCTCATGCTAAGTTTGTTATTTCTATTTTATATTTCCGATCTTCTATTTAATCGTGATTGTACGAATAAACTATATATTCTCATTTCACTTGTCAAATATTTGTGTTGTTTTCTTTTATGTTGTTAGAATATCATGCTCCTATTTCTTTATTAAATCGATTACATTTACTCAATAGACCATATCATGCACATTTTCCTACATTCGTCAAACTCTTATTGAATTCTATTTTCGTGAATGTTGTATTCTTGCATATGTAATACACCATAACTTTATCACAACAAAATCCATCAAACTAACTGTAAAATCAATTTACTTGATTTTATCAAACGTGAGTTAATTTTCTTGAAATTCTGCAAGGAAATCAAAATTGCATATATACATAAGATAGACACTTTATGTATATTGTACAACCGTCCACATGTCGTACTTGCATCACTTCCTCTTAGGACATTTCTTGACGACCACTCTACTTATATGTGTGTGTGTGTGTGTATATCACATAAGTTTAACATATCACTCACATAGATAATTTCCAATCAAAGAGACTAGAAACATTTTATTTTGAACTAATTTATTCTATCTTGATAAATTGTTTCTTTGTTATTTACCAGGCTAATTTATTGTTAACTTATATATCTATAAAAAAATTATGGAAATACTTGATGATCAGTTTTAATTGATGTGGGACAGATGACTGATGATGCAGTTTAGAAATTAGCAAATTATATGTAGCAGAATATTCACAAATTAATGTTAAATTTTAAGACTCAATTTTGTAATGACCAAGAAATTAACTAAACCTGCAAAATTAATTTCTTTTAAAATTTTAAATAAATTATATTGAAGGTAATTGAAAAATTACCAACTCAGATTAGGGCTCGATTCAGTTTTCAACAAATTAGAAATAGATAACAGGATTGCAGGTCCTCACAATATTTAGTCATCAGTAATTAATTTATACTCAATAATAACAGGTTACACAGATGGAGCAAATTCGAGCAAATCTGAAACAAGCAGAAAGATCCAGAATATTCGATTCAATTAGATTAATAGTTTCATTAAAATTTATATCTGGGCCAAAAAATTCAGGGACCTGTGTATAATTTTGAAAACTTAGAGCTCTTGTGTTAGTTACGTTACGGCCAGGGTGAGCTGGTGTGGGCGCACGACAAGGGCGCGTCGTGCTGGGATCTAGCAAGCAGGTGCGGCAAGCGAGGGCGAGCGCGGCGCGAGCACAAATGCGGCGTTCGACGAGCAAGGCACGGGCGCGTGGGTGCGACGCGTGGCGAGCGAGGCGTCAGCGCGCAGGGGCGAGCATGCGAAAGCGAGCAGAGCTGTGAAGGTGCGTCAGACGGAGCTGCGCGGGTGCGCAACATTGAAGCTGTTGATGCACTTGATGGAGAGACAACGCATGTGTGTCATTCGGGCGACGTAAGCGGGTGACGATGCGGCTGGTGATGGTGATCTGGATGCGTCGGCCAGTGAAGACACCGTCACCTCTGGCTAGGGATGACGTAACACATAAGCATGCGAAAGGGATGACAAGTGAAAATCAAAGTGGGAAAAGGTGAATTGAATCAGATGAAAATAACTTGAGCAATTGGATGGAGTTTAAAGATTCTCACCCAAGGCCTAAGCCCTTCCCTATCTGGAATATCGATTCATTCCAGAATCAACAGTCCCAAAGGAGAAGACAAAATAATATTCGTTTAGCACTAGGAAAATAAGAATAATAGGGATGCGTTTATATAAACCTCCATACAAACTGATTCAATAAGAAAAAATATATAATATAATAATTTTTTCACACAAACGAGAAAATACCAGATAACATACCTAAAATAACAATCACAGAAATAGAAATAACTAATACAGAATAAATACGGAAAATAAAATCAGCCTAAAATGGAATCTCCAATCAAACAGAATGAATGGGATTTTCAATCCACCAAGTCAGCAATCCGCAGCATCCATATTTCCAAATCTGTCCTGATAGTCAATCGATACAGATCGAAGCAGTGTGGCTAGATCTCGACCGTCGATGATAAACACTGCCAGGAATGAATCGACAGTCGATTCCAGATGAACGTTTTTGACAGCAATTTACCCAAGCTAGATATACTTAATCATTTATATGCATTTCCTAAGTTTTATCATCAAGATCCACACCTAAATTCAGAAAAAAACTTTGAAAATGTTCTCCAAGAGAGAAGAATAGCAGGGAGGAGATATGTACATGTATCTGTTCTTATACTCCTTCAGATTGACTACCTGTACTTCAGCAACCACCTCATCCTCAACAAAGACGGGAAGCTTAAATTGCAAAGTTTGAGAAACATAAACGGCTCCGGGCTGCATGAATTACTAGAAGTTAATATTGATATCTAGAATATTAAAGAAATAATTAAATGTTAAGAGAGTTAGATATATAGCAATCTTAAAATTAAAAATTATACATGGTCACAAATATACCAGTTTTAACATATAAGTAATCAACTGAGAATAATATGAAGTTTAATACAAGCTTATAGCTTTTGCTGCTTCGCCAATAAAGAATAAGGAAAAAGCTTTGCGCTGCCTAAAAAATTTACCAACACAAAGTCAAACAGTGGATTTAGGCTTAATCCACTGGATAACTGGATTAAACTATTTATCCATTGGATAATCCAAATGATTAAGCCCATAATCCACTTTTGGGCTTTGTATTGGTCAGTTCTTTGGATTGCATGGCAGGACTCAAATATTAGATATTTACTTAGAGATAAAAGAAATATTAATAGATAATAAAGGTAACTCTCGTCATATCAAACTTGTGATCAAAATAAGATACTATAGGGATAGATGTGAGACAGGTGTTCACTTTCTAACTATTCTATGATAGTCAAAGTTAGAATTGTTAAGGTTTTATCGTATTAGTTTAATAAAATTCTGCAAAAGCAAAGCATGCAATTCCAATCAAAATTCAGAGTCTTAGATGTTAATAAATTAAGTTCTTTATGAATACAGCTTTTGATGAATTGAAACAACATCCAACCTATTGTGGGATCCCACCGATGTAAGAGAGATGGAGTTTGACAGGAGTTGAAAAAATCATCTGTCAAGGTTTTGTTTTAGTGAAATCCGGGATTTGTGAAACCTTGACAGGAAATAGGGATTTGTCACTGTGAAATCCTATTTCAGATGCAACACCATAAGGATGTAACTCTGTGGGATAACAATATAACCCCGGCATAACCACAACCCCAGGTAAAGATGGATTGAAGAGTGTCTACTTGTTCTCCTAATCAATGGGAAGAGATTCTCTCGGTTAATTTGGATAAGTGTAGTTGAAGAGCATTTTTGGTGACCTCAATTGTTGAAAATATTAAAGTTTGTCTTGCCTGCGATGAGCTGAAATGGGTAGTTGATTATAAAGCATCCTACCACATAGCTACAAAGAGGGCGCTTTTTGACTTATAATCCCAGGAAGCACGATGCAATGAAAATGGGCAATGGAGCATCAAACATCATTGCATAAAGGACCTTAAGGTTGAGACCAGTCTAGACTGTAAGCTAAAACTCCATGATGTGAGACATGTCCTAGATATTTGATGCAGATGTGATGTCTATTTGAGTTTGTTTACCTCTAAAAGTTTTTAAAAGTAGAGAGGGAAATAAAAAACTTGAGTTGTTGGACCACTTCAAAGAAGGGAAACCTTCAAACGACTGTCAAATTCAAAGTTTGAAGTGTTCTAAATGCCCAGTTAGCAAAGAAGCATAGTTGCAAAACAAGTCTTCGAATAGGACTCAAATGTTTGAAGCCTAGAAGCCTTTGAAATTCGAAGGACCCATTGAAGAAAACTGAAGGGCTATCATTCGAAGGAATCCGACTGTAACAAAATTCTATTATAAGCCTGCTGGTGTAAAAATTTGAGCTAGTGGCCTCTTACTCAATTGAGCCTATAAATACCCCTAATTTCACTGTGCTTAGGAATGGTCTATCGTGAATTGAGTAGGCGAGAGAAGAAGAATTCATTGGTGAGGCTTCTGTCCTGCTTCCGCTACATCAAATCTCTAGCCTTCTTCTTTTCTTCCTTCTAGATCGCTCCTTGAATTAGAGTTAGAAGCCATTGGATTTGAATCCAGATCCTCTGACTCCTATCAAGTAGATTGCTGATTGACGTGAAGTAAAGTTAATTCTGTTAACTAAACTGCAGTAGAAAAAGCTCTATAATGGTAGAATCACATTAGGGCATTGAATTGATTACCGGAAGGTAACAATTGCTCTTCATATGGAGAAAGAATTCTCCTATGGTATGTCAAGTCGAAAATGACATTAAAATAACCCATTATGCTACTAAATTCCATAGAGATCTGCAAAGATAAAGAACAGAGGAGTTCAATCCAGAGAAAGAATAAGAAAGGAGCTTTTGAACTTGAACTCAGTTAAAATAGCAGAAATAAAAGGAACCAACAAATTAAAATGGAACATTGGTGTTACGCACTATTTCAATTCAAGTTTAAAACTATTCAAAAGATGGGTAGGACTACTCTATCTTATTGGAAGCCTTATCAACATATGATGTTCGAACCTTCATAATTCTATCTTCATAATCTACCCCTGCTAGAAATCTATAGAATTCTGCTCCATGGAACACATCCTAAAAATCTGAAACCCATTGCAAGTCTTAATGGAAGGAATATTCTACAAACTCCATCCTGAGAAAGGGAGCAATCAAGCTGATCCCCTTCAGTTTAGTTTTTATGTTTTACCATTTTGGAGGTGGGTGGGATAATGTTTTCCCAAACCTTTCGTCAACCCTGGGAAATGCACATGACTTGAACATCCTAAAAATCACATAGAAGATTTCCAAAGAGAAGATCACGTGAATTTATCTATTCAAATCCATGCTTCAAAGGTCTTCATTTGAACCTCATATTCGAATCCATGCTTCAAAAGTCTTCATTTGAACCTCATATTCGAATCCATGCTTCGAAGATCTTCATTCAAATCACATATTCGAATCTACCCTTTGAAGGTCTTCACTTGAATCACTCATTCGAACCTATTATTTGGAGGTTTATTTAAGGAACCCAAAAGGAAGAATAATGAAGAAATAATGATGAATTAAAAGAGAACAAAGATGAACCTTGAACATTGTTGAATGGGAGCACATAATAAGAAGGTGCTACTATAGAAAGATCATTTCATTCTTTCCAAGAGTGTAGACGTGAGCATCTGTGAAATAAAGGGAAGTGTGCTCCAAATTAAGCCCTTATCATTCATTTTTGGGCCATATTAATTTTTGATAAGAGGTTAAATAGCTTATAAATATGCTATCAAGTACTTTGACAATGACAGATTTCATGTCCTTGATACGTCATTACACATTTTTGTAATGACAGGCACTCATGCTCTTCCTATGCTATTACACACCTTTCCTCCTATAGACTTCAAGTCCCCAAGGAGCTGACTTCGCTTAAGGTCATCATAAAACTTATGATGCCTACTCCTTAATAACAGGCTCCTATGTCCCAAATATGCAGTCTCGTAAGCTCAAAAAGTTGGATACGAAAAAGCTAAAAAATCATAAGTGCGTAAATCCTAATTCTTTAACTAGGCAAAGCTAGTAAAGGATGTTTGAGTTGACCAAGTTGGTTGAATGCAACATACTTGGGACTTGTTCCTTAACGATGGCATCCATGATTCGTGATGGGTCATCCTATAACCATCAAATAGATGTTTAAGTGAATTAGGTTCATTGGTGGAACCCTGAACGATGGAACCATGTGAACATGAGAGGGTTCTTCTTCTATCCCGATCCATCACTATGCCATTTATTTAGTGAGTTGATTCTTCTTCTAATCAAAAGTTCTATCCTTTAAGGAGAAGATGAGTAATTAACCATAGGTATTTGTACTTGTAGAAAGTCAACGATCCCTAGAATTTTTGAAGTTCTAAAATTAACCATGAATTTTAGGCTATTACCAAACAGAGCCTTAAGGTAAAATTTGAACTTAATCTGCCTTAAAGAAGGGAGATTCTTCAAATGTTTGTGCATCAACTGAATTTTCATTTCTTGAGCAAACCGAGTTGAATTTATTTTATTGTTTTGCTTATTTCGCTTGTATTGGATAATTTATTGTCATTAGTAGAAATGCCCACCTCATGTCCTGTATACATTTTTGAGTCAATTTGGGCCGTCTAAATTCAAAATTGGATTGATTTGGGACCAATTTGAATTAAAAATCAACTCAAAATATAGCTATAAGCTTATTTGTAAAAAATGTGAAAATAGGAGGGCTTGGTTATAATTTGTCCATTAAGTCAAACCAAGCCCTAATCGGGCTTATTTCTGCTCACCTATCCTCATGCCCACAAAGCAAAGCATCGACCACGTCTTCACTTCGCCGGCCTCCCGTGCCTCCTTGAACCGGTTAGCTCCCATGCCAACTACCCACGACAACTGTTCCATCCATGATTACAACCACCAGTTTGAGCTGCCTCTTTCAACTATATATTCTCTTGAGGTATGTAGTGGACATATGGAGATTTTTTGATTTTTGTGGCCATCATCGAGAAGAGGGATCTACTTCGTTTTCTAATTTGCGCAAAGGGAGTGGATCTACTTAGGAAGGGAAAGTGGCTGCTAACTGTGGATGTTGATGAGTTTTAAAGTGGTCAGGGCATCATTCCACATCACGCTTCAAAAAACTTAACTGTTAGTTTTGTTTCTTGAAATTTTGCACTTATTTAGTTCACTGTGCTGTGAGTGATAGTTCGTTCCTTCTATTCTACTAGTTTGCTGTTTACTCAGTTATATGAAGAGCTATAGATCTCATTTTAAAATCCTCTTGCTGCTGCTTAAATTAATTCTATGTTCTTCTGTTCCTGATCTTTTGGTTTCCTATATGAGACTTAAGTTCATGGCTTTAATTTTAGACTAGTTTGTTTGTATTAATTTTAGTCTATCTGCAAATATGATCTGAACATAATTTTCTTACTGAATTTTAGAATTTCATAATCTTCCACAATAATTTCAGATTTCTTTACCTTCATGTGGTATTGATTACAACGAAGAACTTTAACTTAATTCTCCTAAAGCTTGCATGAATATTTATTATATTAAGGTTATGCCTCTTTATATTTCCTAGTTCAACTCCATCTCAGGTTAGTTATGTTTATAAGTTATCAAAATCTGAAATTACTAATACTAAAAAAATCTAAAATTACTTTAATAATAATAAAATTAAAATCTGGAACTTTAGGATTATATTGCCTAGTTGCATGCTAGATTATTGGAATAGAAAAGTTAGCACAGTTAGAAGCCATTGCATATTACCTAGGCAAGAGTCCTTTATTTTGGCAATGATAAAATCACGTGAGTGAACCCTCTCATTGCAATTTGATTTCAGAGCTTTAAATTTAGTGCCTAGGTTGTCCTTTAACTAGTACCTATGTCGACCTGCAGTGAAGCTAGCTTTAGGGCATACTTTAGGAACTGCATAACAAAACAATAGCGGGATGAAATCCTACTCAAATTTCATAAGCGGTTAGAGGAGATATTTGTGAACACTGAGAGGTGATTAGATAAGATGAATAATCGAGTTGATGCTTTAGCATAGGGAAGGAACCCTGAATTAGGTTCATCTTCTCAACATGTTCGAGAGAGGCCTAGGGCTGCATCTAAATTGACCCTAGATGAAGATGCTATCTTTAATGAGGGAGGATAATAAAAATTATCCTCCTCATCATAAGACTGACAAGCCACCTATAGGTTATACTAGGGAATTTCCCCAACCTCCTCAGTGGAAGCGACCTCCACGCACATATGACTACTTTTATCTAGCCCATAAGCCACATGTGGAAAGACAAACGCAAATACCTACTCCTCATTCGTACGTTTATCAGGGTCATAACCCTATCCTTGTTGATAGACGTTTTAAGTATGGCCATGACTCTGATATTGATTTCACCAATATGGTAAAGGTAGATCTACCTTTGTTTGATGGTTGTTAGACAAAAAAATTTTAACTTACTGGTTGTGGATATGGACAAGTTCTTTTTGACTGAAACTCGTGTCTAACAAAAATCAATCAAATTTGCAAAGATAAAGCTAGTGGATCATGCTAAGAGCTACTAGATGAACTTAGATAGGATCAAAGTAATGGGTACCCACTTATAGAAACTTGAGAGAAGATGAAAGAGCTCCTAAGAGCAAAAGACCTCCCATCATAGTTCCAAGACTGACTCCTTGATGAGTTAGCTCATTTGAGCAAGGCACAATAGGCGAGACAGATTATATGAGCCAGTATGATGAACTTCTAGTTTGATGTGATATACAAAAAGACGCTCACTATACCACTACTAGATTTAGGTCATGTCTTCGATCTAACATCAAGAAAGATGTTAACTCACCAGGTGTATTCCCTTGAGGAGGTATTTCAGTACGCGCTCAACCTCAAATAGTACCTTAAGTCATTATCAAAGAAATTTTGGTCTAATATTGGGGACACCTCAAGGAACCGTAACTAGACAAACTTATCTGTGCTTAAGAATGGTAGTACTGCTACTACTATAGACCCAAAGGAGAAGGGTATTGTTAGTACCCTACCTCTAAAGTTAGTGGCATCACATGTTTTATTTTCTAAAAACCAAAATATTACATGAATCAATGCCCACAAAGAGGTTTACTTATTAGTACCTAAAATGAGAAAGGTAGCTAAGAGAAGGCATGTAAAGGAGAGGAGCACGTTGATCCCAGTGAAGAGATTGCTACAGTGATGTGGACGAAGGCTTGGCACATCAGTCCTTCGCCGTCAGGAAATGTTTGATGGCAACACCTCAAAATCGAGTAATTGGAGATGCAATTCAATTTTTGAGACATATTCTGAGGCCAATAGTAAATTGTACAGACTGGTTATTGATAGTGACAATCACATGAACCTGAATTCTGTTGCTACACTATCTGGGATGAGACTTATTGAAGAACCACATCCTCAATCGTATAGTGTCACGGGAATAAATAATACTCATATGCTTGTCACTTTACAATGTTCAGCGCCCTTAAAAGAAGATGATGACATTTGGTGTGATGTTTGTTTTATGGATGTAACGCATATGATTTTAAGACGATCATAGTTATTTGACCAAAGCCCCCTATAGAGTTAGTGATTCCAATCGTTAGTGAACAAGAACGTCATTTAGAGTGTGTGATGTTCACATTTGCCTTATTCCCTGATCTAGAGGATGTGCCTATTTTATTTTTTCTATCCTTCATTATAAAAGGATGAATATCCTTATTGGCGACCATATTTTGCTGTAAATTCCTTAGTGTCTGCTTTTGTTATTCGTTGGTTGTATTGATTGAATGAAATATATTAATGACCCTAATAATGAGTTTGTTCTTTTTCTTGTGTTATCTCTTGAGTTGTTGAATCTTACCTAGTCAGTTTGGTAACTGTTCAAGTCATTTTATAGGTCTAGTTCTTTTGTCTTGCCTTCATCAAGTCTTTAGTTTTCTAGTATGAGTCTAGTAAATTTACATCATATGTCACATGTCATTTGCTTGATCACGTGAGGAGAATTAATTGAACGTTACTTTAAATTATGCTCAAGTTGCAATTCGTCTGTAAGATTAATGAAATTTGACAAAAGCTTATGTGATGATCACTAAAATTTGGAAATTTACATTTAAGAAATGGGACTTGTCAAAAGTTTAGGAGGTTTAATTCTAACATCTATGGACTAGTATTACTTGAAGACATGAGGATAAGTTCTATATACCATTTTCATATCTTAGTCCACTTCCTAATCGTACATCTCCTCATCAGTATTTTCTAGTTCATTCATTCCCACTATCTGTATTGATATTAAAGCTTTAACACGATAGACCTCAAGGTGACATCTCGGCTTGTAGCTTCTTCTCCTAATATAACCATACCCTATTACATTACTTACATGCTACCATTAATTCTTTTGAAAGATGTTTTCTTTTTTCTTTTTTTGAAAAATGTACACACTACCTTTACTTAGAGTGAGTGTTATGCAAGTTCTTATCAGTTGGAGTGAACTATTATTCCCGGTGATCGAGTAGAATTTTCCTAAAGCCCAGGAGAATTGATGTAGGGCATGACCCACTTATGAATTTTATGTGGATGTCTATTTGAGTTGAGTTTATTTTATTATTTTGCTTGAATTGGACATTTTATTATGCCATCAGTGGGAATGCCGACCTTGTGTCCTGTATACATGTCCGAGTCAATTTGGGTTGTTTAAATTCAAAATTGGATCAATTTGGGTCCAATTTGAATTAAAAATTGACTCAAATTAAAGTAGTTGGGTTATTTGTGAAGAATGTGAAAATAGGAGGGCATGGCTATAATTTGTCCATTAAATCATGCCAAGCCCTAATCGGGCTTATTTCTACTCACCTATCTTCATGCCCACGACATAGAGCACCGGCCACGTCTTTGCTTTGTGGGCGAGGATCGCTAACCTCCTGCACATCCTCGGACAGGTTTGTGTTCATTCCACTGCCCACGACAACTACTCCATCCACGTTTATAACCATAAGCTTGTCATGCCTCTTTCTACTATATATTCCCTTCAAGTATGTAGATGATGGGTAGGGACTTTTTGAATTTTGTGGCTATCATGGAGAAGAGGGGTCTTCTTCGCTTTTTGATCTGCGCAAATAGCATGGTTCGACTCGTGAAGGCAAAGTGATTGCCAATTGTGGTTGTTGACAAGGTGTTGAAGTGGCTAGGAATTCATTCCATAATGCACTTTAGAAAACTTATCTGTAATTCTGTTTCTTAAATTTCTGCATTTATTTGGTTCACAGTGGCGTAAGTGATAGCTTTTTGTCTCTATTCTACTGGTTTATTACTTTCTTGATTGTATGAACAACTATAGATCTCGTTTTAAAATCCTTTTACTGTTAAATTAATTGTGTTCTTCTATTCCTGATCCTTTGGTTTCCTATATGAGATTGAGTTCATGGCTTCAGTTTTAGATTGATTTGTATTACTTTTAGTCTACCTGAACATATGATCTGAACTTAAATTTCTAGGTGAATTTCAGAATTTCATAATCCTCAATAATAATTTCAAATTTCTTTACCTTTATGTGGATTGGCAAATTTTGAGTACAACGAAGAACTTACTTGCTGGCTTGTAGCATTTGAGGCTCATGTTCCACGATCTAGCGACAAACTTCATGAAATTTTAATCTTTGTGCTTTCGCTCCTTGGAAAAATCCACCAAAGTGATTCTTTTCCTCGTGTTGACAAATCTCTTCACAAAGAGATCATCAAGCTAAGGAAAAGTTGTGATCTCTAAGACTTGTTCGTTTGACAATGTATGTATGAATACGCCAATATATCAAATTTAGACTAAGGAAATTCCAAATGATAAACATCGCTTTTTGAAGTTGAGATGTGAATTTGCCTAAGTGCATACTTGACGTTGAATTTGATATAGTAGTATCTCAACGAGATTTCCAAATACGTTCATCTCTATCGGGGTTGTAATGCAAATTCAACTGTGCAGGTGACGACCCTAGGCTTGAATTGAATTCGAGCACCTTGTCAAAGAGCGAGGATGTCGAAATCCCGCAAGAAAAGGTGAGAGACTTAGTCAATGTGGGAAGAGGTCATTCTTAAGACCTAAAGTAGTCATGACTGGTGTGACGACTCATGGCCGAAGAGGGCGAGAAGTAATCACTGGGTAGTGTCCTAAGAAAAGAAAATCACTGAAACAAAGTGCGGCTTCTAACAAGCTTCTAGGCCGAATAATGAGTAGTGAAAAAGAAATATGAATGAATCATACGTCAAAAAAGGAGAGTTTTGAGCTGTATAAATAGATAATGTAGTACTAAATAGAAATAACGCCTTTTGGAGTAAAACAATGAGACTAATAATGAAAAACTCCATGATTATGTATGCTTAAGCTAGAGTAGTACTAGAATGGGCAACCTCTTGAGAAGTACTCAGTCACGTACTTCCTTAAAACTAAAGCAGGAGTTGATGGGCTTGTGACGACCTATAGCCAAAGAGGGTGGGAGGTAATCGCTAGGTGATGTTTCAAAAAAGAGAATCATTGAAGTAAAGTGCAACTATTGGCAGGCAAGCTTCTAGGCCAGATAATGAGTTGTGAGAGAAGTACAAGAATGAGTCATATAATATCAGAAGTGGAAGGAAGTACCTGAGTTGTATAAATAGATAATATAGTCTCAAATAGAAGAGAGGCATTTTGGGGCAAACCCGTGATGCTAATGATAGAAAATTTTGTAGTTAAGCATGCTTGATTTGAATTAATACTAGGATGAATGACCTCCTGGAAAATACTTAAGTCATATAATTCCCTAAAGTCAAGCAAAAAATACTTCTACATTTCGATCATGAGATGTTACAACTGAAGACATCTTCATGTGTTGCAAGTAAGGAGACTGCATGGTTTTATAGGGCGTCTTTACCCACAATGGACGAATAGTTGTGGTTGTATTCATCAGTCACCTCGAGTGTTAGAATGGTCCAATTATTTCCAGATTTCACGTAGGGACGAAGTGGTTGGTTCCTGAGGTACATAAGGAGAAGATATGTCAGTTTGTGTCCTGCGTGGAAAGACACGATATCCCTTTGGTTTGGTTGGCTAAGTCGCTCAAGAGTTATTCAATTCTTAATAAAGAATGTTGAGAGAATAGCCCCAAGCCCCACACAAAGAAAGGCCAGGAGACTTCTAGTGGCTCATCATAGCATAGGTTGTGATGTGGACTTTGGCTTCCATGTCAACCTATCCTTTCTTCACCAGTCTATTTGCTATACAATCCTCCTCTCTTGGGTTATGAATCACCGCACACTTCTTGAATAAAGAGAGCACGTTTTGATTTTGAAAATTTTTTCTTCAATACCTCATCTCACGTCTAGTATTTGCCTCTACCTTGACACACTATTAACTTCGAGTCATTGTAAATCTTTAAGTATTTGATTCCAAGGCCGTAGGTGAAGCAGAGACCGGTGATGAGGGCCACGTATTCTGCCTGGTTCTTAGTGGTTGAAAAGAGGAGTTAAATAGACTTGTGGATTTTTATCCTCCTTAGACTAATGAGAAGTAGTCCTCTACGGGATTCCTATATGGATGCACCATCGACTAAAAGGATCCATGGCATTTAGTCTTAAGGGTATTTGGGTTGCTCCAAAGTTGACAATTCGACAATGAAATCAGAAAGCACCTAAGCTTTGATTGCTATTTGCACAACATAACCAAATTAGCTGTTAGTAGAAATTTGGTGACCATTTTTAAACTACAATAACAACAAATGCTTCTCTACAAACTGGTCACCAAGTTAAAAAAAAATCAGGGAAAATGAGTTTTTTAAACCCTAGTGAAATTAATTAGACTTCATCATATACCTCAAGAATGGCTGAAGCAAACAAATAGTTCCACTTCCTACAGAATTTTTCTTTCAATAAAAAAGATAATAGAAATAGCAGAGCAGAATATAGATTTAAGTACAACGATGGAGAAGAAAGTTTACAAAATTGGAGGCAATGACAGAAGGGAAAAGAGACGCGACGAGCATGCCGTGGACGACGCTACCTCCGTCAAATCCGGCTACCCGGCAGGCGAAATCAGGGTCCAGGTGGGCCGGATTCCGGTCGCCGGTAACTGCGGCGAACTCGGCAACATCAGCAGCGGAGAATCGCCTCGTCTTCCGGAGAACGTCACCGGCCTTGATCGCCGGCCGAGCATCCTCCGGTGAAGAAGGCGAGCAGTAGAAGGCGCCGGCAGCGGCGCAAGAACGAGTGGAAGTTCTGATCAAACGGCAGAGATACATCGCAGGAGATTCTGATAGTTCCCTTCTATCATGATCCACGATTCCGCAATCGGATGCTAAAGAGTGTTAGGCTGCGTTTGGAAAGTTTTTTTTTTAATTAAAAAGTGTTTTTTATATATTTAAAATATAAAAAATTGTGTTTGATAAAATAATTATTTAATTATTTTTAGCTATTAAAAATCTAAAAAATAACGGTAGAGAAAAGCTAAAAAAAAAAATTTTTGAAAAAAATAATTATGCTCTAATTAGTTATGAACAAAAATACCCTTAACATTATTTATCTCTAACCGAACACATCTTGCTAATTTTTTTCGTCATTTTCTTCCTCACATCCTGTCATTAGATCAAATATGCAATTGACGTAATTTTTCATATTTTCATATTTTTTTTATCAAAATATATTAAATGATATTATTAATATAGTAAACCCTAAACCCTAAAATAAAAATATACATATTTAAGTAGATATAATATAAAATAAATAAAATTTATTTTAAAATTTATAAGTAATATGCAAATAAATTATAAAATAATATAAAATATATTGTAAAATTAATGACACATAAATTTAATTATTTAATAAAATGAGTTAATTATTATATATTTATAGAATATATATGTAATAAAAAGTATTTAAATTATGTCTAATTTAGTCAAAAATAAAAAAAATTTAGACAGCACAGCAGTTTAACCAAACAGTTCTGCTTTTGACGACAGCTTTTAACAGTAGTTTACCAAACGTATAAAATAACTTTATTCAACAGCACTTTTTTATACACTTATACAGTACAACACTTTTTTATACAGCATAGCAATGCCAAACAGAGTCTTAATGTGGAAAAATAACAAAAACAAGGGTTTGGGAGACGAGCGAAAGGCGGCGAGAACTTACTAGAAGCCATGATTGTCCGCGAGGCAAGGAAGGTGGTGAATCTTCATGCTTGATTGCTCTCTGGCCTGCTGCCCCCATTATGGGCCATTTGACAGTAGATTGAGTTCACAAATGATGCAGTTTTAAATTTAATTTATTTTTATTTAAATAAATATTAATTTAAAAACTATTTCATCTTAAAAAAATCTCAAAAATAATAAAAATACATAAAATTTATAATAAAAGTAAATAAAAAAATTATTCAAAATTTTATAATTTATTTAAATATTTATTAGTTTAAAATTCTCACGAGAATACATATTAAAATTTGAGATATTTAAGGGATGTGGTTGTAAATCAAAAGGTAAATTGTTGTTATTTTTAAAATTTTGAATTTATCATATTTAATTATCCATTAATTTTAGCCTTAAGAGAAAAACTAAATTTATCCCTAAATATGCTTTTCTGAAAATTCGAGAAAAAAAGAAAAAATGATCGCGAGTCTGAAACCACATTTTTGGTAGTTTCGGCTTTGTGGCCTCGAAGCTGTTTCACGTTCTAAAACGGATTCAGATTTATAGGGTGAATCAGAATCGTTTGGCTAATTAATTTTTTTTAATCGGCTTCGTCCCGTTTGAAATTGCTTGAAGCGGTCAATCAAACAGGCCCTATCTACTTCGTCTTCCGATTGTCCTTTTTCCAGTTATTGGTCCTGGATTCTGTACATCGACCAATAGCAGAAAGCCACGGACAACTGCGGATAAGTAGACCCCGATTTGTGCAATATTGTAAATAGTGTTAAGTTATCATGCTGTCAAATGAATTATTTGATCGACCAATCACACTTTTTGTTTTTCTCTAATCAGATGGTTCTTTTGACTACCAAATTAAGTAGATATTCATCTAAAAAAAGTAAATATAGCTTGAAATCAAATAGCTATTCATATAAAATAGTATCACATATAACCATATTTTCTCGAATTGATACTTGATTTTAAGTTATACTTACTTTTTTGAACAAACAACTATTTAATACTTGTTCGGTAGTCTAATGGATGGTTTGGTCTAAATGAACGAACGGTCTGATCGACTGTCACTTGACTAGGCTGGTCGGATGATCCGTTCGACCATATAACAACTTAATGTTATTTACGATCATCGGCTTGGGTCTTTGTTATTAGCGAATGAACGCTTGCCCACGTCATCCACATGGTTAGATGTTCGAACCTAATAATTTTTTCATAGGAATGAAAAGATTTTACGTGGATCCAAAAAGCGGGCGGCAAGTCATAAGCATGTGTGCCACCTCATCCACATTGTTTCTTTAACCAACTGTGGCGAAAAGCAAGTCGACGGTGGTGCGTCGACTGCTTCTAGTGATGACACACACTTAAGGGTGTGCTTATAAACCCGAAAAATCATGATCTCACTCATAATTTAACTGAACAAATCAATTATGCTTGGTTCAGGTTCAGTTCCAAATTTACTTAAATCGATCGGATTAGGTCAGTTCTTGGTTCTATTATTTAGGTAAACTAGAATTGATCCCAACTAGATTAATAATTGATTATTAAATATTATATGATTAAGTAGTTATGATCATTTAACGAAGAGTTAATATTTATTTTTTTTATGAGTTGTGATGGATTTAAAATTAAAATTTATAATTTTAAAATAAAAGTTATTTATTTTGAATTATTTGTTATTATATTTTTATATTGATATGAAGAGAACATATGCTTTAATTTTAAACCCAAATTCGAACTAAAATTGGACCAAAAAAATCCAATTTGGGTCTAGTTCGGGTCCAGTGAGCTAAGTTCTATTTTGGTTCCAGAAATTGTAGAGCCGAGTTTAGTCGGTTGATTTCGATTCCTCATAAAATCAAACCGAACTGATCCGAGTTGCACCCCTAACACACACGATATAGAATGTTGGTTCCTCCTGGTAATATTGTGATTTTGATGTTTAACAATATGTTTAAGTTAATTTGTACTAACATAATTATTTAGTGTTCTTTATCTCAGGTTTATTAAAGTTGCATCTCAATTTTAGTATAAAATTGAGATCTAATTAAGTTGGAGAAAAAGGCTCAAGTATTGAAGATCAAGTGAAGCATATGTTATTATTGTTACTTTTCATTTTACTTGAGAGTAGAATTGTTGTGCGGTTGATCTTGACCATTAGAATAGTCTAGATATGAGTTTGAGCACTTAGAATCTCTACGAGTTAACTAGATAATCTTAAAAGTTTAAACTCTCTTAATTATGTGGCCTAATAGTGGTGAGATTACTCTAGATTTTTTCTTTTGATCGTGATAGCTCCGGGGCAGCTTTGGGATAGTTGAAGGGTGACCTTCAATAGTGAGGTCGATAAGGTCGACCTTCAGCAGCGACCCTCAACAGAAACATTAGTCATCTTTGGGGATTTTTCGAGGTCGACCTGAGGGCGACCCGAGGTCGACCTTCAGCAGCGACCCTCGACAGAAACTTTGGTCTTCTTGGAGGATTTTTCCAGGTCGACCTGGAGGCGACCTCAGTGGTGAGGTCGACCTGGAGGCGACCTCAGTGGTGAGGTCGACCTTGGAAGTGACCGTTGGCCTATATTTATTCTCTAACGGCTAGTTGGGGGTCGACTTGAGGTCGACCTCCAGGTCTTCTCCAGTCCATTTTTCTAGCCGTTTGAGCTCTTGTTATATAAGAAGATAGGAGTTGTTAGTGCACTCTTCTTGGCTCACAAAATTCTCTAAGTACTCCTAACATTCACATTCATTCTTCACCATCCTAAGAGTTGATAAAAACATTCAAGTGGAGTTTCAATCAAGATTCAAGACGATCTAGGTGAACTTAGACTCAAGTGCTCAAACTCTTCATCCACTCTTCTTCTAGCTTTCAAGATTCAATCATAAGAAGGAAGAGTGAGTGATTTTCTTTCTTTGTAATATTTTAGTTGTTCTTTTCTGCCTTCACTGTGTGCGTGAAGAGGGCCTCCAAATAAGGGTTGGAGGAGGTGAGTGTGTGAGCCCTCACTTAAAAGTGAGGAGGGCCTCTAGTGAGTAGATATAGGAGAATTTGTATGGGCTTCTCCGCCTGAACCAAGGAGTGTGTTATAGTGATATCTTTCCGATCGGGGTTGGGTGGATTAGGCTCTAATTTGAGCCGAACCACGTTATATCGTGTGTTCTTTGTGGATGTGATATTTTCTTCTTGTCTGCACTTATATTTGCTTCCGTTTGTATTTTATACTAACTGTTATATTTAGTAAATTAAATTAAATTTTAATTACGTCTATTCACCCCCCTCTGGACGTTATACTTGATCCTACATAGAATTTCCTTTTAGGCCATTGGCAATAGGGGTGTGCAAGAAGACCCGAAGAGTCGAGAACTGACTTGAAATTAAGTCAAATCGATAAATTTGAGTCAGGTCTATATTAGTTCGGGTCAATTCTAGTTTTTAAAATATTCAGAACTAATTATATGTTCTAATTTTTTTGGCCATAAGTACAGTTTTAGTAGAACTGAACCAACCTTTATTTAGATGATTGATAAAATATAAACTTTGAAAATAATTATCACTAGTAATTCTAATTTAATTTTTTTATAATTTGATTCTAATATTTTTTTTATTATTTTACTTTTTATTTTATTTTATTAGTGTAATTTCTCCCTAAATCTTTTTTTACAAATAATTTCTATTGCTATCATTTCAAGAATGATGTAAAATATTAGTTTCTTTTAAGATCATAATTTTTTTTAGTTATATATTTATTCCATTGCTCCGCTGTGGATTCCTCTCTCTCTCACAGTATTTAGTTTTAGGGTCATTTACGTACATACCCCTTAAATCATCTTGAATTACATATTAAACCTCTCATTTTTTAATTTTACAACTTAACACCCTAAATCATCCAAAAATGAAAACTAGTAGAATATGTGTATTTGCAAATATATTTATAATATTTGTATATACATATTATTGGTAATAAACAACCAAATAATTATAAATCAGCAAAAAACATACTTTAAAAATCTTGAGAAGGACCTAAATATGTTATTTATGGATGATTTAGGAGGTTAAGTTGTAAAATTAAAAAATAAGGGGTTTAATATGTAATTTAAGATGATTTAAGGGGTATGTGTGTAATTCTCTCTTAATTTTATCATACACATTTTTTTATTTAAAAAATTCTAAATCAGAATATTATTGTCTTGATATTTACTAAAAAATTTATATTTCTTGAATTAAAGATTATTTAATAGACCCAAACTCAACCTAGATCCGACCCGAACCCAAAGATTTCAGTATAAGTCAAGTCCATAGGAGCGTGAGTTAAATCCAATTCACACATATATAGAGAATTGAATTAGTTCAAATTGGGTATATAGTAAGTGTAGAACTTAACTGAATCAACTCATGCACACACCAAATTGGCAAATGTTGAAGCATGTCATTTTTCTCACTAGTAGAACATAGGCTTTTTACAGCGGCTAAAAATCGTTATAAAATACCACTGACAAACCATTTTTTATGCGTGTACTGTAAAAAGTATAGACATTTTACAGCAATTTTAAACCACTGTAAAAGAAGTGATTGTCTGAAACAACCACTGTGAAAGACCATATTAGACAACTGTTAATCAAGTTAACCACTTTATAATTTTTGTTATATACTGCACATTTTTTTCTAGTGTCTATGGCCTATTTGTGCAAGGATAAGATTAGCTAACCAAAATTACATCAATCCCATTAATAATTTATCTCAATAGAATTAAGATACTTAATCTTGAATTGTATTTAACTGCTTACCTAAATTGTTCAAATATTTTATTTGAATATTTATTTTTTCGATTTTTTTTTTAATTCAGGGAAAAAAAGGAGAAACAAAAAGCACATAACCAAAAAAAGTTGAGATTAATAAAAGCATATTTCTGAAGTGATAAATCTATGATAAGCTGCTCAGTAAATAACTATATTAAAAAAGAAGTTTCTATTTTTTTTATAAAAATAAGTTTTTAGTTTACCCATATAAATTTTAAAATAAAACAATCATTTTATTAGATAATTCTATTTTATTTTTTAAACTTTATTTCATGTCATATAATTTTTAATATAATTATAATTTAAATAAGTAAAAAATTTAAAATATATTTTCCCAAGACAGTAGATTAAAAAAATTCCCCTAAAGTCCGTTTGTTTGTAAGATTAAATTTAATAAAATTAAAATTAAACTTGAATAGAAATATTTTTTTATTAAAAATTATGAATGATATGAAATAAAATTAATTATTATGTTGAGATATGCGAGAGATGTGATATAAAATTAATTATTATGTTGAAATATATGAGAGATGTGATATAAGTTAATTATTATTTTAGTAATGTATGTAGAATATAAAATAAAATTAATTTTTAATATTAAATTTTATATATGATGTGATATGCTAGTTAAAATTAAATCAGATTAATTTTCAACGGCCAAACAAACAGGGCCCTATTGATTCTAATAAGTAGAGTACCAGCATGCTTGATTTATTTTTTTTATTTTGGGGCAATTATTAAATAATAATATCATGATATTATATCATATTATTTAATTAATAATATACCTAAATAATATTATAATAAATTAAAATATTATCATTTTAAAATAATATATAAATGTTACAAAAAATTGAATAACATATAGATGATATTAGATGGAATTGGGAGATAGTTTGGAGAGCGGCTAGAATCAATCTACAATATCGATTACACGCACCGAAAAGGCTTGATAAGCAGGAGAAGAATAGACTTGTGTGGGCAGCAACTGGCACATCTAAATTTCGTACTGCAATGCTCTACTCCTAACAATTCGAATCTGAGCGTCCCCATTGGAGCCTGGTGTTGGAAACTCAAAGTACAACGAGAATTTAAGGTTTTATGTGGAATATGTGCAATAAGGTGTTGCCTACCAAAACATGGCTTGTAAGAAGGGGATTATTAACTTCAGTTGAGTGCCCTTGGGGCTGCAACAAAGATGAGAACATCTCCCACTTTTATAATGACCACAAAAACTCATCAAAACCATTAGAAAGGACATGAGAAAGAATGAAGACCTATTATAACTCATAAGTAGAACTTGGGAAGAGGGCATGGAGAATATGGCTAAGGTATTGATAAAGAACAAGATTGATCAGAGACTACTAGTTGCAGTCATCACTTTAAGTCCAATTTATTTGACAGTCAAAAACTAATCTAATTTAATTTTAAACTGGTATATCACATAACACATAAAATTAAATATTAAAAATTAATTTTATTTTACATCCTATACACATTAATAAAATAATAACTAATTTATATCACATTCTTTACATATCACAATATAATAACTAATTTTATTCACAACTCTTACATATCTCAACATAATAATTAACTTTATTTTACATCATTCATAATTTTCAATAAAAAAATATATTTATTTAAATTTAATTTTAACATTATTAAATTAAAGTTTATAAATAAACAGGCCCTTTGTACCTTTGTAGGAAAGCTAAGAATGCAAAAGTGCATGATGAACTGGTGCCCAAATCAAAGAGCATAGTTTTCAGATAAGAAGCCAACTATCCTCCAGCCTCACTATGCCCTTGAGCCTCTGGAGCCCACCAGCACTCATTGGGCCCCCTTGTCTCCACTGAATCAACGTGGACTCCCCCTTTCCTTGCTGGTTGAAGGTGAACATCAATGGAGCTGTCAAAATTAACAGTAATGGAGGTGCTGGATATATTAGTTCATGATAATGAAGGTAAAGTAATTAAGTATAGAGACAAGAAGATTCTAACCCATGGAGCTTATATAGATGAGAAAACAGTTAACTTTAAATCAAAATATTTCAATTGTTTAATTAATATTAAATAAAAAAAATACAAAAGTAACAACAACAACAATCAAGATTTTTATCCCATTAGGTGGGTCAACTACATGAATTTTTTTTATTTTTTTTGAACTCTATCAATTAATAAATCTTCATTTAGCTCTGAGTATGTAAGATCATTTCTTATAATTTATTGTCATGTCATTTTTTTATCTCTCTTTCTCTTTTAACATTTTTTATATGTCCAAATCATCTTAGTCGACTTTGTCTCAATTTATCCTCAATTGATGCTACTTCAACTTTCTTATAAATATATATTCATTTCTCATTCTATTCTTTTATATATATCCACTCATCTACCTTAGCATCTGTATTTATATAACACTTATTTCATTTATAAGTTTTCTCTTTATAAGCTAGTATTTAGTATTATATATCAGGACTAGTCTTATTATTATTCTACAAATTTACCTTTAAGCTTGAGTGAGATTTTTTTATCAAAATATACTTGAAATATTTCTCAACTTTATTAATCCTATTTAGATCTGTCAATGACATCACTATTTATTTTACTATTATATTGTATAATTAATCCAAAGTACCTAAACTATTCATTTTTTTGATAATTTGATCACATTTTGTCATATCACTAATACAAATACTTTTTTTATTAAGTGTGTACTTTATATATTTAATTTTTAATATTAAGATAAAAAAATTTATACTCTAAAGTATTTTTCTGTGACTTAAGTTTTACCTCAGCCTCATCTCTGGTCTTATCAACGAGGAGAATATTATCTGCAAAAAACATACACTACAATACCTCATCATGAATGTGTCTAATCAGGATCACTATAGCTAATATAAAGAAATACGAATTTAAAACTGAGCCTTAATGTAATCTAATTGTAATAAAAAAAATCTTTCAATTAAATCCCATTGTGCCTGAACATAAGTAATAACTTATTTATACATATTTTTAATGACTTAAATATAAATAATACAAACTCATTTCCTTTTTAAAATCATTTAAAGTATTTTTCTTAAGATTTTATTATAAGTTTTTTTCTAAATCAATAAAAATTAAAAGTAGATATTTTTTTATCTCCCTAAACTTCTCTAATAAATATTTTAAAAAAATAAATATCTTTTATAGTAGATCTACTTGATATAAATTGAAACTAATTTTGTGATATCCTTGTATTACGATATAATCTATACTTAATTATTTTTTCTAAAAATTTTAAGATATAGTTCATTAACTTAATTCCTCTATAATTGACACAATTCTAAATATCATTTTTATCCTATAAATAGATTCTATTTTGATAGCTTTTTTTATTTTTAAATTATATTAAACAATCTGGTAACCAAAAAACTCCTTTATCTCCTATAAATTTTTAAACATCTATTAAGATTTTATTCGGTCTTACTAGTTTTCTACAGTGTATCTTTTTTAAAATTTTAAAATTTTTGATTTACTGATATACCGAATTTAAAGTAATTTTTACTTTTTTAGGGATATAGACTTCAATAAGATTAACCGTATTGTTTTAACAGTCATTGAAAAACTTTTAAAAGTGACTCATTTATCTATATTGGATATTATTTTTTAAAAGTACTTTTTAATTTTTATATTAATATATTTTACTTAAGCCTTTAGTTTTTTTATCTTTCTCTTTCTCTAGTACTCACCTTTTTATATAGATCTTCAAAAACTATAATCTTTATATCACAAATTGCTTTCTTGGAGATTAGCCATAGCCAATTATATAAGATTAATACCCCATTAATGTCCCACTACCTAAATTCTAGAATATTTCTTTTATAGATATATCTTTTTTCATTCTTTAGACTTCACTATTGAGTCCAAGGGCATTATCTAAATCTATTATTTCTTTCTCAACTCTTTATCTTGAAATCAAATACTATTTAACTGATGTTGAGTTATTAAATATTCACTTTAAATGACTTTAAAATATTTACTATTCAAGCGATCTCATTTTATTATAAAAAATAATTATTTTGTGTTTTTGAAGACCAATTCTTGTAAGTAATAATATACTAATCACTTTACTTAAATAAATTATTAGCAATTATGAAATTATAAGCAAATGAAAATTTCAAAATAATTTTACTTTCTTCATTAGTCTTTCAAAAATTATGTCCATCCTAGATGCTATTAAATTTCTCAATAATACTTCAAATATACCTGTTTAAATTTTCTCCAATAAATAATTTTTTTTTTGAATTATCTTGTGTATTAATTCTTTTACATTATTCTAAAACATGTTTATTATGCTTGCATCTAAACATACTTAAGGGGCACACACACTCATGTTAATAGTTATTCCATTAATTATAACTTTTAAAACTATAATTTTATCCTTATTTTTTTTAACTTTTACTATATGGTCCTTTACACTATTATTTAGAATTGTTTTTACTCTATTCCTAATTTTATTCTTCTCAGAGATCACTGTGGAGCCCTTTTACCTGCAAGAGGGAGGCGAGACCTCACACATTCTATTGCCACTGTGGAGAAAATAGCTACTTTATATGAGATTTAATGTGCCATAGACTTTGCTCTCAATTGCAAGCATATATGACTTGAGGGGAACCCAACTGAGTCACTCCAGTTAATCTAGGAGGGCTTGAATTGAGCCACACAAGCCATTGGAATCCACTCACCACAAGGAGATCTGAGAATTTCAAGAGGAATGGGAAATGTGCAAGAAAAGACAACATTATGAATGATATTATCTTCTTAATTTTCTGCTTTAAAATTGCAAGAAAAGACAACCTTGCGGTTGTGGTGCTACAAAAACCCTTTTTTACGCCTTCAAGGCATATATGATTTCTCATGTATACAGAGCCGCTAATAGAGCGGCCGATTTTGTAGCTTCATTTTCTTGTTTAGATGATACAGAGTGATGTAGGAGCATGTCCCTCCCACTCGATTTTTGTGCGATTCTCGACGAGGATCGAACGTTTTGTACCTGATGTATCTTTTTTTACTGTTATAATATTATAGGCTACGACCGAATTTCAAAAAAAAAAAAACTCTTTTTTACATTTGTGTGAATTGTAGTCTGCAAGGAGGTCAAGGGGCTACTCCAACAACATACTAGCATTTTTCCTCTAACATCTTCCTTGCAGGAATACTTGTAGATGATGGCCAAAGTTGCTAAGTGCAACAAGCTTGATAGAAAACTTAATCTAGAGCTAGCTTGCATCTACTATTGCTGGCATGCTCACAACTCTACTGTCCATGGTCACCTAACTTCTAATCCAAAAACCATAATGGCTAACGCTCTGAGCCTAGTTGAAGAAGACTTACACCAACACAAAAGTCACTAGAACCCATTGGCCCATCAAGGGCCCCATGTTACCACACTTGATACTTAGGTTCCCCCTTCTTAATTGGTATAAGATTAACTTCGATGCCTCTCTTCAGGACAATGGAGTATCAAGTGTCGTAACACCAACCTCCCTCCTGAGCATCATCACTTTGCTGAAATTATCTATGGTTAAGTGTGGCAGGGAGAATCTATTGTCTCTTCAAAATGGCCCATATAAGGGTGTTCCTCTCTAGCTTCTAATATATATGCGAATAGAATGAACTCTGTGTATCATCTCAGTCCCAAGGAGGCATTCCAACTTGTCATCACCCCACTTTTCATCACATATAAGTTCTACAACTGTGGTATGGTTCTACTCAGCATACATATTAATGTAAGTAGACCAAAGAGAGACGGGGTACAAGATAACATATGAATTCTACTCATTTATCGCTATATCCGAGTGTCGTTATGATAGTTTTTGCACATTTTTTATTGTATTTAGATAACACAACGCATTGTTTTCATGAAACGTCCTAATTTTAGTGTAATTTCTTAAATGATTCATGTCATACTTAATTCGATAAGTGTTACACTCACTGTCGACTGTCCAACACAACATTCTACTTTTCTAATCTGAAACTTGGAACTCGACAATGACGGGATAAATCTAAAAAAATAAAAGATATATTTCACCGATTACTTAACCAGCTATATATGATTATTTCGCCGATTTGGACTTTGATTTGATTCTAAAAATCTTCAAATTAAGATATAATTAGCAAATATTTAAAAATGAAAACTAAATCATAATTTATGTTTAACTAACAAGCAAGAACTTTGTTTTTTGATCATAACAATCAAGAATGCTGCTGGCATGAATCAAATTTTCGGTGGTATTAACTCCTAGGCGCCGAGGAGAACAAGGATTAATGTAGAAAGATGATATGATGCGCTTGAACTATGAGGTAAAAATTATTATTGCCTTGAGCTAAGGGAGTTTTTCAACATTATTCCATTAGATCTTTTACCAAGATATCTAATTTCATTTAAGTTCCTTAACTACTTTATTATTTCAATGTTTCCTTTAAATTATTTTCATCCAAATATTAAATAATTTGATTAATTGAAAAATCAAACTACTGTTCTCTGTCACTATAGAGTGAGTAAACCAACTATAAGTGCCCTCTTTGAATAAAACGTTCTTTTCCCTATTAAGAGAATAATAAGAAAGCATGCCATAATTCTCACTTGGAGATCTTGAAAATGTTACAAGAAATTTGTGCTTCAATTTATAACCTAAATAAGAGTCAAAATATTTACAGTTCAGTGCCAAATAGTGGAGAGAAATAAAAATAAATTCAAGAAATGATGAAAAAAAAACTTCCTCAAATGCAAAAACATAGTGCAACCAATAGGCTCAATAAAAGCATTGTCTAGTTGGTAAATATTTTGGCTAGTTAATAAAGCATTCACCCATTAAACAATACTTTCGCCAATTTGCCACTTTTGTCAAATAATTTATAATTTGACAAATGCAGCATTCTTCAATGCGAAAATGCTGTTCTTATTTTGGCGAATGTGGAGCAAGGTTCTGTTTGGCCGCTAGACAAAAGATATCAATGCTAGTTTAGCCACTCTCATCTCATTTAATTTAATTGCCAATGATAAATAATAATTTTATTTCACGACTAACACAAATTTCAATATGAAGTGTTGAATATATTTTACCTCAAACATACTTTAATACTATAATCAATTTTATTTTATAATTTACATAATTTAAAATATAGTAAATTAACTTTATTTTACATCTATCACACATACTTATACGCAATATATTTTATTGAAAATTTACCATCTCATAGGACAGACCTTACCCGGAGAAATCAACGCAATTTGTCGACAATTTTGATGACGGCAGAGAATGTGCCAAGCACTGAAGAAGTTACACCAACCACAATAATCAAGATACATATTGCCACCTACACAGTAGAGAGCCATTCCTTGTTACAAAGAACAGAGCTTTGAAAATATAGCAATCATATGTTAACTCAGATTAGATATAAAAGATCAGGTACATGAAAAATTATACATGTATTGTAATCTAAATATATATATGCTGCATTGATTCTTTTTCATTCTTGTCCAACATTTCACTGTGTTACTTCTAGCGTAGCTAACTTGACTAACAAGTTGGCACCCTTACATGTGTTACTTTGTTATCAATCATTCCAAAAACACTCATAGCCAATTAAAGAAAATTAATTGGAACTTTAAACTACTAGTAATTCTGCACCATCAATTGCCAAGATTCATTTTTGAAACTTGTATAATCACCACCAAATCCCCTCAATTTTGGACCAAATCTATCTCATTTCTTAAGAGATTGATCATCAAGCATTATGTTTCTTAATTTTTGTTGCTTGCTTCTATTTGGTTTATGCCTAAGTTGGGCATAACTTTTTTTTTTTTTAAATAAAGTAGCTCATGCAATTCTCAATACATCAACCAATTTTATTTAATATTCTTACAATTAACTAACTTTATTTTTCATCGTATATCTCAAAAAAAGATTTATATTTTTTTTATAAAAAAAATTGAAAAAGTGGCAATGCCCAATTTGAGCATGAATCAAATAGGGAGGGTCAAATACAGGATAGATAATCATAGTGTTGCCAGTAGAATCTCCACCATTGATCATCAAAAATTGATTCTAAATCTTGATAAGATAAAACTCCATGTTCTTCTAATGTTTGACATGTCTTCCTCTCACAATTTTTACCAACAACATATAATGTTATGCTCACAAACAATATATAACGTTATGCTTTCTTTGTCTTATTATGTAATCCGATGTGATATTAGAACTATTTCTCTTAAAAGTCTAAAAAGGAGGAGAGTTTTGATTTTTAATAAATTTGGTTGATAGACAAAGCCAAAGAGGAAGAGTAACTAGAATTTTAATTTCACAAAACCCGAAGCTATTGATGATCAATCAAAAATTGTGTTTCACATTTTTCTTTTTAAAAGGGGGTATTTCACAAGTTTTTGTAAAAGTCAAGGAAGTAAAAAATACAGGCAAATGTGACAGTATCACTTGAATGTGTGTTAATATAAGTTTCATCATGTGTTTCATGGTCAAATCAACCACCTTATTTTTGAGACTTTTTGGTAAAAGTAAATATGAATTTGAGTTATCAATTCGAAATTTATTTTAAATCTTTGGCGATAAATAGAGCTTTATGGAGGCATGAAGAGATCATTCCATCAAATAAAGTAAGCTTCAAGGAAGTAAGAGGAGAGTTGGAGAAAAGTTGAGGTTTTCCTCTTTTAAGCTCTTTTTAGTTATATTCTCTTAATATGGGATTAAGGGTATTTCATTTTTTCCAAGTCCCTTTATTGTGAGATTGGGTATATTTAGGATTAGGATTGAGTGTTTGTCCTATCCTGGTGTGTGTTGTCACTTGCATTGTGACTTTGACAATAATTGATTTTCTTTTTTATTTTCTTGTGGATGTAGGCCCATATTAATTAAAATTGTGATTTTGATTAGCCCTGGTTTAATCTCTTAAGCACTTTCTCAATGTAATGCCTCCAACAGCAACCATAGCTTGCTCACTCTTTGTGTTCATCCCCAAGGCCTACTTTGCTAGACAAATATCCTTCATGTTTAATTCTTGGATGAGCTTACATTTTCTCTAATTTTATTGTCAACAACATAAAGCGATAAAGCAATGAGGTCCACATATTCATTGTGTTTTATTTAAAGGTTGGTCAAGGCAATTATATTAAACTAAGAGGAGGTCAAATGTAAATCATGTCACATTTTCATTGAGGATGTTACAAAAATCTATGGAAAGGGGCATGCCTTTTTCCTAACAAAAATCTCCTAATGTCATAAATTACACCAAATAATTGGTTGCACTATTTACACTTTGTTGTATGTGTGAGAGTATATAAAATTGAAATTAAGTAAGGATCTTTATTAGATGCTCCAACAATAGCTCTTCACTACTATGTTTGTTAGCCTGAGGCATGAGTGGTTTCTATTGCTCCGTTAGGATCAAATGATTTTCTCTAGGTTTTGCCCAAATCATCTGATTTCTTAAGGTGTTATAATTGTCAGTTGTCCACTTATGTAGGTAGTGATTTGTCAATCTCTGTTAAATAAGTTAAAGGATCCATGGACTTGGCCTCTAGCTAAACCCCAACTGCATGTCTTATTATGGTTGCCATAGTTCACACTCCTTTAAGTGTTGCCCACTTCTCTATTATAGGCAATGCACATGTGATGGGTGCTTACCACGTCCTTTGATATATGAAATTGTGTGGTCCCTGATGATTAAACCCGCACCATCATTGCCTTCGCCTTGTATTGAGCCATCAAAGTTAACTTTAAACTATCTTGAATGAGGGAGAATCCATGTGTCCTTAGTTGAGATACATGGCCCCAATGAGGTGACTGGGTTCTAGTGATTCCTAAGAAGGTTTTAAGTAAAGACAATGATTGGAAATTTTTCAATGCACCCTTGTTCAACTATGAATGTGCATTATTGAGGAGCTTGCTTTAGAGCATACATGCTTTTCCCCTGTGAAATACATGATTTTCCTTCCCTTTAATTCAAATCCCTAGGGCTGCTGCATGTGTATTTCCTCCAATTCTCCATAAAGCTAGGCAACATTGGCTCATTGTTTAACTTCCAAGCCTAAGCTCAACGTCAATCTAACACTCCCGCTGTCGTGGAAGTACCTAAGCAGAAATGAGAAATGATGACCGTACACTTTGGCTATATTCCTGCATAGATGTGGTGTCATGCAATAAGATCTGATCATACAGCTGAGCAATTCATCCTTGTATAGACCATAGTACTGCTCTATGATGCGATCTTATAGTTCCACAATTCTTCAATAAGAAACATATCTTTATGAATCTAGTGTTCCTTATTTAGGATATGAAATATTAAAGTAATATTCAATAGATGAAATACCAACGTCATTAAATTCATTGAGGCGACGAGAAACTCATTTGAAAAAGATAGATAATTTATCCCTTATCATGTAATCCAATTTGAAATAAGTTAAAATTTGTTTACTTTGTGCTTTTATACAACTCATTTATATTTTTCAGCAAAAGTTGGTACAAAGAAAGTATACTACCAGATCCTATAATAATAGGAAATGAGAAATGATCCTGTACTTCCACCTAAAACCATGGCTGAAAATGGTTTCATACGATCATACGAGCAATTCAGCGATGCAGAAACCATCGTAATGATACACAATGCAACTGTTTTTGAATACGATGCGATCGCATTCTCAACAATCATGCGTTAATGTTTTGTCCTATACATTTGTTTCTCTTGTTACGTGAAATCACGCATGACGACTTTATTTTTGCATAGATTTGTAATGGAGCGCAACATGCATGCTACTTAGAATCTCTTTGAATTTTTTTGCCATTTCATGGAAATCATCATGCAGGAACTTTGATTAGAAGGAAATTTGTCCAATTAATTAAGCTTTTTGGCTCAATCAGAACATATCTAGTATAATCTCAGGTCTATGTAAGCATGTTATATGTAGATACTTTGCCACAATAATAGAAAGGAAAGTCAAAAAGTAAAGGCTACTTTCAGGCTTAAATCTATTGATTATCATATTGATCATATTGATCATATTTATTATCTAATGGCTAATCTAATAGATCAATTCCAAAAATAATTATTGGACTAATTTTTGAACTACTTTGGTTGTGTAGCATTGCATATGATAAAAGGTGCCCAATTCCTTAGAAGATGAGTCTATTACTTTTCCAACATCGTCTATTGAGTTAGCTCCACTTCTAACAACTAAGATTCATTTTCATGCCACATTGAAGTTTAGAAAACGGAAAACATAATGCGACAATGAATTCTAAATCCAAAATGGATAATTCAACGACCAAGATGATTTGTGATGAATTACGAGCAAGTATTTAATTATACCTGACGCCATGTCGTTTTTCCTTTAACAATGCTTAGAAAGCAGACACATGGAAAAATAAATGACTGCCAAAATAAAACATGATTAGCTTATAAAAACAATTTGGCAATAAAATAGAAATACAGCTACTTACTACAAGCATGGTGAGTAAGGATCCGATAAATGCCATCACCAAACCTGTAATAGAGTTAAATATGATTAAGAAAAATACTAGACAACAGAACATTACGGGGAGAAAGAGAGAAAAGAGTGGGAAGAAAAATACTACTAAGTACCAAAGAAAGGCACAGCAAGAGCCACCAACAACGTTGAAATTGTCAGAATTGTTCTAATTATGATCGCATAGATGTGGGATTTTACATAATTTGGGGGTATCAGCTCCTCTAAACGCAGAGCCATTGGCGTCAAACCTAAAGCATACGTGCAAATTAGTTAAAGGCTGCTTTTGTTTTTTAAATAAGGGAGCACTGGGAACTAGGAGTATATCTTAAGCACAGAAACCCTGAAACTGTTAGTTATATGTATAATACGATGAAGAAAATATGGCACAAGTTAAGGATATTTGGTAATCGGATTCACAACCTGCAAGGCAAGAAAAAAAAAATAGTGAGCAAATTCAATGTTTAATAAAATAACAATCGCCAAAGCGAAAAAGAAAATTTATGTAACAAAAATTTCAGTGATGACAAAGATAATAACAAAAAATATAAAGAAAAGAATATTTATATATAACACTTAAAATTATCTTATTTATATATAAGACGGGAAATTTCAAATGTTTACATCTTAATTAACCTTAATGGATGTTCTACTTATTCCTTTTATTCTCTTCATTTGGACATGATAGATGACAACAATTTTGTCCAAAAATGATGATAAAAATAAAAGTTTATGTTTTAAATTGTAATAAAAATCTGTTGCCCATCATTTTATAATAAATTAAATGAAAATGGTTAAGGACAAAACCTTCGGAATAATTTGAAACCACTATAGTGCACACTAATCAAGTCTTGTTATGAGCAATAATAATTCCATTCAAGGATAAGCTTTAGAAAACAATTCATGGAGAATTTTTTATATTTGCACTTCCTGCTGTATTATCCCTCCATACGAGAGATTCATGATGATCTATGATGAGTCGAAGTAGTAGCCAGTCAAAGATTTATATGTGGAGGCTTATCATAAAACATTATTTCTCAACAAGATTCGAGGTTTGTGAAACTTTCATAGAGAATTACGATTCAAAGGAAGTGTAATAATGAAGAAATTTTGACAACGAAGACATGATTAGGAAAACTTCGTATGGACTTAATCAATAGAGTTAGGGAGTCTCTGCTTCAAAAAGAGATGTGCTTCTAGAATGAAATACAGAATCATAAATAGTTATCAAAAAGTATCCACATCAACCTCGTCTACAGAATTGTGCACACGGCTAAGTGGGAAAGCCAAGCGAGGCAACTCTTGATACGTCAAAGAGTTAGTTTCTGCTTTTTTTCTACTATAAAAGGTGTCACTTATAGCTTCTGCGTAATTGATTATTTTTACTATTGTTTTCTGCCATTTTTGCCTCTAAGAGAGAGTGTGAGTGCTACTGCAAAGGACACAATGAGAGCACTCTAGAAGGTACAGGTGATTCTAGAAGGAAGGATAAGACTTGACAAAAACATCAAGAGAGAAGTGATTCCAGAAGCAAATTCACTATAAGGAAGTGCAATCGCTGTGATTATCTTGATTACCAATGAGAGGAAATGTCAAAAAAGAGTTAAACAAAAGAAGGATAATAAAAGGGCCACTTCATCTTCTTCAACCATCTCAACAATAGCCTCAACAGAAGAGTAATCCTTAGTGACTTTACTCAATAAAAAAGCTAGAGAGTTACCTGCAAAGAGCTTACTGATTATTTGATTCAAGTGCTAACCATGTAGAGTCGGAGAAAATTGTTGTAGACATACACTCTTAACGAATATGGCATTGCGAAGATGATCAATAATGGAGTATTGAAGATCACTACCATTGAGGACATCAAACCGAGAATTAATCTAATGTGTAACAACTACAAACAACAAGTAGGTGGGGATCACCATACGAATCCTTTGTTTTCACTGCACTACATCAAATAACAAATTCTTATTTATTTCCAAGTATCTAAGATTATTCTGAAAGAAATGAGAATGCTAAGGTGAATGTGTGAAAATACACGAAAGGATAGAATGGAAAATGAGTGTATCCGGAAGAAAGTTGGTGTTGCACCAATTGAGGATAAACTTAGAGAAAGTCGGCTTACATAGTTTGGATACCTAAATCGTAGACCGATTGAAGCTCCAGTAAGAAAAATTGAGTTATTGGATTTTGCCCACATACAAAGAGGAAGAGGGAGACCAAAAAAGACTGGCAAGAAACTATAAGGAGTGATCTTAGTTACTTAGACTTAGATAAGAATTTGGTAACTGATAGGGCGCAATAGAAATAAAGGATTCATATAGCCGACCCCACTTAGTGGAATTAAGGCTTGGTTGTTGTTGTTGTTGTTGTATCTAAGATTATTCTTTATAGTTTCTTGCTATGTCTTTCTGTGCCTTCCTTTTAGTTTTACATAAAAAAGATCAATAATAAAATTTTCTTTATTAGAGCTTTTATCAACCTATGATTTATATGTCTAAACTATTTAACCTAACTCTTTCTAAGTTTATTCTCAATTAACATTACTCCGGCCTTCTAATAAATATACTTATTTGCCATGTTATCCCATCACGTATACATACGCATCTACATTATTATTCTCATTTATACGATACTTATCTTATTTGTATATTAGTACTTTGTAGGCCAACATTCAGCAACATATAACATCACTAATCTTACAACTTTTTATAAAATTTACATCAAGTTTGAGTGAAAGTTTTCTATCTCACAATACACCCTATGAAGCACCGATACTTCGTGGAGCCTAACGTATCTGTATCGTATCCGTGTCGGATACCGATACTCCCCGATACTCCACCGATACGTATCTGATATGCCACGTGGTGTATCAATTTTTATTTTTAATTTTTAAGAATCTGATACTCGCCGATACTTGCCCAATAATTGCCCAATACTTGTCTGATACTTTTCGATACTTCTAATTAAAGAAAAAAATATTAAAACAGTTGATTTAGCCTACACGATAAAAAATAAAAAATATATTATACATAAAACACAATCCATGCATAGACTCAAATAATAAGATTGAGAGATATACTAAACTCACACAATTGGGATTACAAAATACTTAATGCACGCTAGTGTTTCGGCAATAAAAAAAGAATTTGATATTTGCAAGCAACTGTATTATCTAATTTTTCTATATCAACCATACTATCTTTGCTTCTGTTAGACACCGATCACTTTCTTTTTACTTTAATCAAGCTCATATTATGAAAATGATAGAACTTTGAACTTTTTTATTTTGTTTATTTATTTAGTTAATACTTAGAGAGAGAAGAGCATATATTTACTTTAACTAGATTAGTATATATGAGTTTATATCACATTATCTATGTTATTTTCAATTATAGATCGTTTGCATTGAGTTAATTAATTTAAATCGGATTTAAATTAAAACTGAAATTAATTTACTGATGTATATTTAAACTCTCATTTTACTTAAATGATCTGTGATAGGTTGAAAGTAATTAAATAAATTTAAAATATTATTTTAATTTAAAATCTTTTAAACTCAATAGTTATTGAAAGATCTTTTTAATTTTTGTAGTTCAATTGTCTAATATTTTTTTTAGTGATATTAATAATATTTAAAAATTTATAATTAATTTTAAAAAAAATTTAAAAGATATTTTTGAAAATTATAACAATAAAATATATAAGCTAGTATAATCTACCATAGATTTATATCTTAAATATGAGAATATGACGTATTATACATAAATATAACAGTCGTATCCTGACGTATTTGTATCCTTTTTTTTAAAATTTGGCGTATGGTATCGTATCTGTATCGTCGTATCGTACTCGTGCTTCATAAAATACACCACATGCATTCTTCCGCTTTATGCATTCTATTTGTATTTGACTAATAACATCATCAATTTCACTATTATTTTGCACGATTGATCTGCGATTTAAATCGCTCATTTTTCTTAATAACTTGATCATCAAATATGATTTTCACAGTATAAGTGCTTTTATCTTAATTAAATTTATACTCTATGGCCCCATTTGTTTCACTATTGAAAATTAACCTAGTTTAATTTTAACCATATATATCACATCACACATAAAATTTAATATTAAAAATTAACTTTATTTCACATCCTACACACATTACTAAAATAATAATTAACTTTATCACATCCCTCACATATCCAACATAATAACTAACTTGATATCACATCCCTCATATATCCCAAAATAATAACTTTATTTCATATCATTCACAACTTTCAATAAAAAAATATCTCTATTCAGGTTTAATTTTAACCTTGTTAAATTTAACCTTACAAACAAACATGCTCATATATATTCGATTTTTGCTCTACGATAAAAATCTTTAAATTCTAAGTTATTTTTTTATAACTTGAGTTTTACTTTAGTTGCATTTATAGTCTTACCAATAAAGAGAATATCATACATGAAAAGTATATAACAAGGCACATAATCTTGAATGTCTCCAACAAGAACCTCCATAATTAATGCAAAGAGACGGAGACTTAAAGCTAAACATTCGTGTAATCCAACTATAATAACAAAATTATTAGTTAAACTCCCGTGTGTTCAAACACAAATAACAACTCATCTATATATGGCTTTTATAACGTGAATATAAGCAGTGCATTTTCATTTTTAAAACTCGCTAAAGCACTTTTCTTAATACTTTATCATAACCTTTTTCAAAATTAATGAAAAGAAGATCTTTATCTAAGAAAACATCTCCATTAAGGCTCTAAATAAGTGAATAGTTTCCACAATAGATTTACCTAACAAGAAGTCAAATAAATTCTGTGATACCTTAGTATTACAATATAATTTATATTCAACCACTCTTCTAAAGTTTTAAAATTTGGTTTCATTAACTTAATTCTATTATAATTAGCACAATCTTATATATCCCCATTATGTTTGCAAATAAATACCAATGTACACTTTGCAATTCATTTAAAATTCTTTTAATATTCAAAATCCTATTAAACAATTTAGTGAACCAAGAAATTAGTTTATCTATTAGAATGTCATCAAGTCTCATTATTTTTTCACACTTCATATTTTTTAAAGTATCTCAATCTTTAAATTTACTAATACACCAGATATAAGAGCAATTTCTACTTTTCTTTAGAGGCTAAATTCAGTAAGATTAATCGTATTTTTACAACTGTCATTAAAAAGTTTTTCAAAGTAATTGATCCATCTACATTAAATATCTTTTTTCTTAAAAATGATACTCTTTTCATCCTCATCTTATGCGTTTTACTTCAACTAACCCTTTAATTTTCTTATTTTTTATTTCAGGAAGCTTCTATATGTGCCTTTTTACTTCCCCATTGTCCAAATTTCTACAAAAATTTTCAAAAGTAACATTCTTTATATTATAGACTGTTTGTTTAGATTCTCATCAAACAACTTTATACTTCTTTAAATTCTCACTGCTCATGCATTTATATCAGTTATTATAACAATTTTTTTCTTTAATCTTTTATTATACATCATTTTTTAGACCACTAAACAACTTTATCTTTTGGAGCTTTTTATTTAGATTCTTTTAATATATCTTTTACAACTTTACAAATGTAGTTATCAACTTTCAACAAGATAATATCAGTTTTTTCATTAATGTCCCGCTGCAAAAATTCTAGAACCCTCTTTTTAAAGGTATTTTCATTCTTATTCTTTAGATTCTATCGAATATGAGAGCACTGTTCTGCTTACTATTCCTTCTCCAACACTTCACATTAAAATTTAAAATCATTAACTGATGTTGGATAGTAAAAGATTCGCTTAAAATGACCTTAAAATCTTTCAGTTTAAGCGAACTCATTTTCTTTTAAGAAAATATCAATTTTTGTTTTTAAAGATCTATTTGTATAAGTGACAATACATTTATCTATTTTATTGAAAACATTATTAGCAATAAAAAATCATAAGTTAAAGAAAACTCTAAAATAGTTTTACCCTTATTAGTTTTCTCAAAATCATACCCATCAAGAATGCAATTAAATTATTCAACAATGCTTCTAAATTATCAATTAAGATCTACTTCAATACACTCTTCAAAAAAAAAAATACTTCAATAAATATTCTCTCTTCCTGACATATCTTTTATATCAACAGTTCTAAATCATTTCATAAAAATGGTCATGCCCAACTTGGGTATGAACCAAAACAGAAGGCATACACACTTACAATATTAATAATCATTCCATTAATAATAATGCTTAAAACTATAATCCTATCTTCATTAATCTTAATTTGCACTGCATGATTCTTCAAACTTATATCAAAAATCATATTCACTTCATTCCAGTTCTATTCTTATCAGGGTATTAAAGTTTGAATCATCGACTATCAATTTCTTTGGCTTCTCCTCGACCCATTTCTTTTTGCGAAGGCATTAAATATTAATCCTTCTATAAGTTATAGTATTACCTAATTTCATTAACTTGCCTAAAAAAGCACCTTTATTCTATGACTCCAATCTTATTCTCTTATCCTACAATCTTGGACAAGCTTTTTCACACACATTTGTCCATAACATGGGAACCCTTGTTCACTTATCACTTCACCCAAGTGCCAATGCAGCAGCTCTTATACACTTTTCATATATTTACGTAATATAGCACATCGCTTCCAAAGAAGATGTGCTTTGTCAACAACTTTGTTTGGATTAGTGGATGCTAGGCAAATGATCTCTTATCGTAGCTAGGGAATCAAATGTCGTTCATCATAAAAGATGAACACAACGATTTGTAAACCAACCATAAGAGTTACGAAATATAAACTTCAAAAGATTTATGGCATATGAGGATGGATCGCATAAGGATTTGTCGCAAGAGATTCATAAAAATAGAAGATGATGCCAAATCTAGAAGGAATGCTAGGGGAGTACATCCTAAATTTAGGTAATTCAGAGAGATGCCCTATGTCCACCAACTGAGCCAATCTAAAACTTTATTGTCCAAGAAGGAGGTTCACCAAAGGTGGTTGCAAAGTCATGATATCTCTCTCAAAACCAGATTACAGAAGACAAGTACAAGAAGAGACACAATGATAAAATAAGTCTTGCAGGAAGATGTCATGTAGAATGCATGTGAGATATAGAGATATAGGTGATTTGGAGAAATACTCTTACGTCTATCAGCTGAGTTAATTTAAAGCTTTACTGTCTGAAAAGAAGGTTCATCAGAGGTGGTTACAGTGTCGTAGCATCTCTTTTAGTGCTAGATTGCAGAAGAGAAGTACGATAAAAGAAACGTAGACAGATTAAGTCCTATAGGAAGATGCTCAAAGTGATAGTGCCAAGGGTAGAGCAAGTCCCTACATTTATAGGTGCATTTTATAAATGTAGACAGATCAAGTACTACATTAGTCTTGCTTTTCTACTAGGGCAAGGATCGCATGGATAGCATAAGGCAACTACTTCGCTTGCTTTACCACTTTGATGGGCTAGCCACTACTCAGTTGCTATAGGTTGCCATGCCAGCCACCTCATTGAATGCTTACATTAAGACTTTACATCATGTAATCTAGGCTACTTAGGAGTTCAACCCACACCGTGTCATGGCAATAGAGCTCTTCTTTTGTGAGCTCTGCTTTTGTGCATTCTTTTCATCTTTTCCCTGTAGCTTGTGGTTCTTCCCTTTTGCTCTAGGTTTCCTATGGACTGCCTACATACTGCTTGTTAATAGAACTCTCACCCACTTTATGTCAACATCATTAATCAGAACGCTCCTTCATTAAAAATAGCCAAGTCATTCTTGAATAATGATTAATGAAGGTGATAAGTATTTGAAACCCAATTTAGAAGTGATACAAGTAGGATCCCAAATATTTGAATGGACCACAACAAATGGAGCTGAAACACATTTATTAGCATGATTAGGGAAAGTGGATCTACAATAATTCCCTAGTTGACAGGATTGACATTCTAGATTTTGAAATGTAAAGAGCTTTGAGCTATTCCTCCTTCCAGTGAATGTGAATATGACGCAGAAGGACCATGCATATTATTTGATCCATAAGGATCCTAAAGGAAAGCATAATCAAATAATTAGTAATTTGGATTGGGCAGAGAGATTACATCATGAATTTTGCCATTTTTTGGGTTCATTCTTAATACATATTTGAATTACTGTTATAAGCAGTCTGGAGATTTCACACAAAGGGTTGACCTTTTAATGGTGCTTTTTGCTAAAAGGACCAAGATGCATCCACACAGAGCTGGATGGAGATGTCTAAGAAGTGATCGATAGAATAAATTATCTATGTCCAATAGAATAAATTATCTATGTCCAGAATGGTGCTAGCAACTGCCAACAGCATGGAGCAGAGACTGGCCATGACTTGGCTTACTGAATTGAGTGCCTTTTGAAAGTAGCTAGTGCGGCCAGCATGGAGCAACATAATAGTTTGAGTGGCATTGTAGAGTAAAGATTGTGATGGCAAGTTGCTATACTGCATAAAATCTGGCAAACTAGGCCACATTGGGATTAAGGCAGTCCACAGTGAGTTATTGCTAATGACTCTGAAGTTTGAAGGGAAGGGATGGGGTAAGGCTTTGACTGATCCATGCATGCCATACTGAATGGACAATTGAGTAGGAAACACTGTGGTCCATGTACCAGATCGACTTGGTTGAGTTTTGAAGAGAGTAAGTAGTCTATGCATAAGCTATAGACCCATAGAACTTGAAGGCAATTTTAATTGAAACTCGAAACTCGATTGAAATTAATTCAAATTTTTTATTTGAACCAAATTTGATTCGAATGATTTCAAATCAACTTTTAGTCATTTGTTTGACTCGAGTAGAGTTTCGAGTCAAGGGCGTCTCATTTGAAATTACGTTTGAGTTGACTCGAAATATATTAAATATAATTTTTATTATTTATTTAGTTAATAATCATCTATTCAGTATGATAGTTGGGTTTAGAATCCACAAAGGTGAGGTTCTGAGTTCAATTCACATGAACTTTGTTTTTTACTAATTATTATTTTTTATAAAAATATTGATTTCGAGTCTACTCGAATTGGATTTTAAAAGAGTTATTTTGCGTCGAGTTCTATATTTCAAGTTGACCCAGACTCGATTGAAATCAGCTTGTCGCCAACCATACATAAAAATGTTCACAAGATGAAAATTGCCATCGAATTGGAGATCCATCGTGCCCAAACATCCAACCTATTCAACACAAAGGCATACCAAAAAATATGGTCCAGCACTTTGCCACCTGCGAAGAAAAGATTTGACACCCTATGGACAAATGTGGAGAGGTTAATTGCTATAAATAGGTTCATGTTCTGAGTACCAATGATTGCCCAAAACTTTTTACAGAGGTGCCATAGTGTTAGAATTGTCTAGGAAGAGAACAAAATAGGAAGAGGTAGAGGCATAGATGTTGCTAGACCTTGTTATGGTACAACAAAAGATTGGGTTAGAGGTTGCAGAAGAAGAAATTCTTAAGGCAACAAGGCTCTTGGGGAACAAAGCTCAAAATGCATAGGCAAACTGCCTAAGAGTCAATAAGCAACCTGAAAGGGCCACCGAGAATATGAACAAGGCAGTTAGCGAATCCACTGCCCATTCCAAAAAGTTGCATCTCAAACTAACTAACTAGAAAGTCACATATGAGGAGCTGGGCAAGATGTCAAAGAGACTGGTGAGTTGAAAAAGAGTGACAATCTGTTGAAAAGGGATAAGGACACTACCAAACGGAGCAAAGAAGTAGCTCGACAAGAGAATCATAGGCCAAGCAATGAGGTGAATGCAGCCAAGCACCACATTTTCATGTTGAATGCAAAGGTGAATGTCGTGAAGGGGGCAGTGAGTAACAACAAAAATTGGCTTATTCAGTGCATTATGGACATTGGTTTGGCTGTGTGCAATACTGCGAACATAATAGTCTGCTCTCCAACTGGCCGCGCCATGTAGGCTCAGACAGTAACAACTTGATCATGTTGACTCTTGTACATAAACAACTGTTGATCATGTTGACTCCTGTACTCAATGTTTTTTTAATAACATGCATCTTAGCTAGATTGTAATGAAACAATTAATACTTATTTACGTGTAAATTCGACATTGCATTATAGCCATACATGTCGAGCAAGAATAATGTAATGCTCGACGCTCTTATAACTCCGCAAAGTTGACTAGCCGAACCTCATCCACAAGGTTCGATGATTGATGTTACTTCATTTGGCAACAATACATTTCTTGAGTGTTAGTAAAATTTACTATTTGACTTACCAATGGACATAGGGGAATTGTCCTGAACCACCTTATATCTCATCTCCCTTTTCTAAAACAAACCTTATTTTGTTTTCTGGTAATCGCTTTTACAGGGAAAAGCTCTGCGTGCTCAGGACTTTAACTTCTTCTGTCAACAATATTTAGTGCTCAATTGAGAAAGGAGATGATGAGCAATATGTGTCGATTGACTTCTGTCAATAAGAGTGCACCTGCCGTTGAAGACTCATCCTCTCAACAGCCAAACCATTGTCTGCCATTGGAGGAGGCCTCTTCCTCTAGCAGCAGATACAAAGAAAGATCATCCTCAATGGCCTGGTTATGAGCATGATGGCCAACCAAACCAGACAGCAGCCTGTAACAAGCACGGGTGATTAATGGTGCACTACCACAAGCTATGGCTCTCCCTCCAATTCTTACACCATCGATTGCAACGGTCCCTTCAGATCTTCTATTGCACATTGCAGTGGTCCCATTAGTTCTTCCAATGCCGATTGCAGCAGTCCCTCAAGTTCCTGGACGCTGATTACGGAGTTCGATCGATAGTTGAACTGCGATTGCGGCGGTTCCTCCAGTTTTTGAGCCACCAGCAGCAGCGATTCGTCTAGTTTTTGAACAGCTAGTTGTAGCGGTTTCCTTGGTTCTTGCAACATCGATTGGGCCATTCTAGAGCAGCCAGCTCTGGTGGCTCTTCTTGCTCCTATGTCGTTGGTATTGAATCCCATTGATTTTGATATTCACAATTACTTTAGATTTAGTACTAATTCTCTTATAAGCACTTTTTTACAGTCTAATCATTCATTAGAAGATGAATATTCTTAAGTCCAAGTGAAGCGGAACTCATTATTTGTTTTTCTTTATACTTAATAGGACTTAATGTAAACTCGTTAGTTTGTCAAGAGATTTTACTTGTTTTTTCTAAATATTTTCTCTTTCTTTTCACTTGCATTAGTAGGCCTAGAATATTATTTTATTCCATCTTTTAAGTAGCCCAAAAAATTTTCAAACATCTCACCTTTTAAGCCAAAACTTCACAACCGATCAATTTCACCAAATCGACCGGTTGGTTCTACTGGGCCTGGACAGACCCGCCCAGTCCGCTCAGAATTTTATTTGACCGTTATTTCATTATTTTAGCTGTGCTAAAAGACATTATTTCAAAGCTTTGTGATGTGTCATTTTTCTCTTTTTATGAAAAGTCCATAAAGTCCTTATTTTTTTCACCTATTTTGTTCTTTTTCAAAAGAAGAAATATTGAGTTGATGTTTTTCAACCTATATCCTTTTGCTCAAAATTTTTGTACTTGTGCTGAGATTTGGTGGTTCTTTTTAACATGTCTTAAAGGCAAAATAATCCTATGTAGCATCCCTTCGTTTGTCCTCATGTAAGTAAGCACACATTAGTGTTTTTAATAATTTTTCTCACTCCAACTCTCTTATTTTTGCTGCCATATTTTTTAGAATATGTTTTCAGAAAATTTGAAACTTTATCACTGTTTCTTAAGCCTGAAAAAAGTCCAAAAAGCCTTCTACTTGCCTTCCTCTCATTGGCTTTTGGATAGGACATGAACACATGACAATCTCTTATTAATTAATTTGAATTAAGGGCATTTTCATTTAGTTGAGTTTTTTTTTCTTACTGTCCAAACTGCAGAATTGCACAATATACACTTGCAAAAATTTTCCTAAGTTTTCTAAGCTCTCCTCTCAAGCTCTAAGTATTCCCTAACTTCTTCCCTAACGAAAATCTGTATACACTCTTGAAGAAGTCATCATTTAGAGAAGCTTTTGGCTAGCAATCAATTAAAAACCAGAAGCCGCATTTTTCTTTCTGCTGGCAAACAGCTTCAGGTTTTCTGTTTCTATTTACTGCACTTGGGTTTTCTGAAATCAGCAAACTTGTGTTTTGAAAAAAGATTATTTGAGACTTTCTTAAAGTTTTCTTGCTCTTAGTTCAAGACATTCTTCCTTAAGCATTCCAAGTTCTTGAAAATAAATTTTTTTTATCTAGCTTCTTTCTGTTTTTAAACGAGTTGTTGGTAACTCCTTTTCGGTTTTCTCGAGTTTTCCCTCTTAGCAAATCTCTAGGCGTATATAGCTCTTTGTGTAATTTTCTTCTTGTGCTTAAGTTGTAACTTTAGCTAGCTAGACTAGCAACTTACATCTGTCTCTTGTTCTCTCCATTAGTGGAAGTGTTTAGTTTTTTCCCATTAAGTGGGAAAGTAGGTGGGTTAAAATTTTTCCCGTGCAAAAATTCATTTTAAGGTTTGGTTGGCTTTAGTTCTTAGAAAAAGCTGGTGCGTATATAAGGTTTGGTCGGCTTTGGTTCCTAAAAAAAGCCGGTATGATTGTAATCAGATTTGTTCGGCTTTGGTTCCCGTTAAAAAGCCGGTTTGCTAGTGGATTGAAATCCGACTTGAAGAGCGTGGGCAGTGGACTAGGTGGGAAGTCGAACCACTATAAATCGCTTGTGTATTTTTTCTCTCCTCCCTAACACGGTAAAATTTGATCAATATATAAAATTATTAAATCTGATTTTAACTTAAAAATAAGCTCAAATTACTTTAATAAAATTGATTTATATAGTATCTAAATCTTATCTCTCACATTTTTTTTATTCTGAGTTATTTTTTGTGTTGATATTGTTGTTTTGGTCTATTTGCCAAAATCAACCGGTTTTTCTGTTTCTGTTTTCTGCATTGTTCTTGTTCATCCGGTTTTTTTATAAAATTGACCAATCTACTTTTTGGTACTCTGTTTAATCTATTTTCGTTGTAACTTTAACCTATTTCTCTCTATTTTGAATATTTGATTTTGCACGCCTTTTACTTACTGTTATTTTCATAAGTACAATTTGTTCGTAATTTTTTTTTTCAATTCACCCCCCTATTGGGTAGGCCTAAGGGCCAACAGTTGGATGTGGTGGTTCCTCAAATCCCTCCATTGCCGGTTGCAAAGGTTCCGCCTTCACCTATCAAATCCTAATGGGGATCTACCTCAAGCACCTCGTGCACAATCATTCACAAACCCTTCCAGTTCCACTCAATCAACAGGACGAAGCCACCAACTCCAAGAAGTTGGTCGTAACCTAGTTGCTCCATCTTTTCCTACTCCTTTCTTGCAACAACTTTTTGAAGCTATCAAAACTACTCTTATCCTTGAAGACCTTTGTCCACCTTATCTCGATGTTTACAAGGGAACTCTGGACCCCTGTGAGCACATCCATCGGTTCGAAGTTGTGCTCTGATATTTTCAACAAAGTCTCATCTGCTGGCCAAGATGCTAGAGGGGTCGCCTTCAACTGGTTTGTTTAACTTCCTCGAAGCAATATCTAATCATACGAGCATTTGAAGTGGGAGCTCATTGACCATTTCATCGAGCGCACCCATGGTGGTCTTTGATATGGTGTTAGCGAACTTCAAACAAGTAAAAAATGAGACAGAGGTATCTACACCAACTGTAACATCCCAGTAAAATTTAAATTTAGATTTTTGGTTAACTTAATTTATTATGATGGAATTAATTTTATTTATGAGGAATTAATTATTTAAAATTAAATATATGAAATATTAAATATATGTTATGCGATTCAAAATATAAAATGGTTGAAATTAATATTTAATTTAATTAAATTTGATTATTTAAAATTCAAATCCAATGAATTTAATTACCCATTAAATATCTATAACTACCTCCTTAAATTAAAGCTAAGAAAAATTACAGAAATACCCCCAGTTTGTGATTTAGAGAAGAAATAGAGTTTCTTACTCTAAAACATCAATTCAACTCTCCCCTTCTACAACTGTCGCTGGCTTAGAGAGAAAAGAGAGAAAGAGACTCGTGGGAGAGAGAAAGAAGTCAGATCTCCCTCAAAATTGACGATTCTTTTTCATTTTCTTCTCGATCTACACATTTTCTTATGCCTTGGACCGGATCTAGCAATTTGAAGTAATCCTTTCTCTCCGAATCTCAAGAAAATCTAGAACTATGGTAAATTCGAGGTAGTTTTTATCCTAACTTCACTATAAGATAAATTCATGACCTTGTTATTAGATTTTCATGTTTCTAACATGTAAATCATTTTTATACTGCCATGTTTACTGTAGCAAGAATGATTAGTTTAATTCATTTCCATGATATTAGAAATTTTCAGTTGTTTTAAATTTAGAAAATTAACTAGGTTGAGAATTAAAGGAGTATTTTTGAATTGTAGAAATTTCGAATTTCACTATAGTTTGGGTTTGAATCTCATATGAACATTACTTACGTGTTATTAGTTTTTAAAAGATATAGTTAAAAATATTTTAATAGGAGATTTTATGCCATGCATTTGTGATTTCCTACATTAAACATAATTAATTATTAGATTACATGATTAATGTCTATTATTACATATTAATTCTTTGTCTAAACATGAAATGTAAACTTGAAATCATTTTGTTTATAAGCTGTTAACACGTGGTTCCAGCGCTGCATCTCTGCCGTACACGCCTAGCTGTCACCAGTTTTTATTTTATTTACTAATCCATCTATCTGTTCTCACAGGTCAGACCCCAATCAAAACCTCGGCCACAAGGGAGCAGTCAAACCTCATACACGACGAGCCAGGACCACCCCTGTAACATCATCCCTGATGTTACAAAACGCTGCCTGTCACAGTCAAGCTTGACCCGACCGCGCTGTTCCCCGTACGAGGACACTTTTTCCAGACTCGCAAATCAAGTATCCGCATGCTCCAGTTATCACGGATCCCCAGAGGAAGTACCAATATTAAAAAATAGCACTCTCATTTTGAGGCTTCTGGCCCTTCCGATGGCCAACAAGCGGCGCGAACCCAGAGTTTGTTCACCTCCTTTTCTCCGAAAAACCAGGATGAAGCTGGACCATCCGCTGCCTACAAATACCTCTGAACAGTCCTCAGGCAAGGAGGGGATAAAAGAAAAGACCAAGTAACCAGGAGGAATGGAGATCCCCCTTCTACCACTTCTTGTAAAGCAGAAGCTTAACAACAAGAAAAGCTCTCTCTTTCTTTCTTTCTCTCCCTTTTGTAAGCTCTTTGTATTAGCTTTCACGGCTACCTTTTTTCCATTAGTGAAGCTTCCTCGCTGCTCGCTTGGTGGACATAAGGGGCCTTCTCATTGAACCACCTTAAATCTCTGCGTGCTCTTCTGGGTGCCCCGAACTCTCTCTTTCTTTCTTTCTCAAGCCTCTGTTAACAGGCTTACCCCTCGGCGCACTGCCGTCTTTTGGAACTTTCTTTTTTGGTGTTCCTTGGGATCGCCTACATCCTACGTCAACATCTACTGGTGCTTTCATTGAGACCCTGGGAAGATGGTGGCCAGAACGCGCCGAACCAACTCCGCTGCTCGTAGTACCCATGTGGGAGAACCTTCCATTCGGGCACCAGACGACAGGGCTTCGGCCTCAACTTCTCGGCGTCACGCCGAATCTGCTTCCTCCTCCAGGGGAACCCGTGTCTCAGAGCTTCAAGGGATGCTGGCGAATCTTACTGACCTGGTCACTGGCCTCACAGCTCAACAGGCCATGATTCTCAGGCAGACCCAGCCAGTATGAGCAGTACTTCCTCTTTTGCTGGTCGCGGCGGCCACTGCTCCTCTTTCGTCTGTCGCGGCAGTTCCTGCACCTCTTCCGCTGGTTGCGGTGGCCCAGAGCTTCTTTCGCCGGTAGCAGCGGCCCCTGCACCCCCTCCTCTGGTCGCTGAGGCTCCCGCTCCCGCACTTCCTGTCGCGGCGCCTTTCGTTCAGATGTCTAGCTCTTCTCAACCACCCAGACGCCTCTTTCACCTCCAGGAGGTTCACCAGAATTCTCTTCCACCATGCCCGCTACCACAGCCTGCTTTCCCCCCCTTCCTTGCCGGAAGAGATCCCCTCTTTCCAGGAGTTCAAGCCCCCCAGCATGGGCCTGACCCCTTCTTTGGACCAATGAATGGTAATGCTCCTTTCTCTGATACCATCCAGCTGGCCCTAGTCCCAGAAGCCTTCAGGCCACCCAGGCTTGAGGCTTAAAGAGGCGTGACCGACCATCGTGAGCACGTTCAAGGGTTTGAGGCCGCAGTCAGTTACCGCCAGCCGGACGAAGCCACTAAGTGCCACCTCCTAGACAACACTTTGAAAGGGCGGCATTTAGCTGGTTCATCAAACTCCCCAGGGGTTACATCTCCTCTAATGAGCATTTGAAGTGGGAACTGAACATGCGCTTCATCGACCGAACCCGAATGATCGTCTCTAACATGGTGCTCGCCAACATCAAACAAGGCAAGAAGGAAAGTCTGAGAGACTATACCAACCGCTTCTTCGCCGCGGCAGCAAAAGCATAAGATGTAGATCCTGCGGTGGCCATGCACAATTTCTAGAGGGGACTCAGAGTGGGGGATCTGTCTAAATCCCTCCAACTAGCCAAGCCTCGGAGTTACCCAGAACTGGTGGCCAGAGCCAGCCAGTCTATGCTCCTCAAGGATGTCGAGTCCTCCCCTCTCGATGTTTTTAGAGTCGAACAGGGAAGCAGAAAGAGGAAACATCGGGGTGACGAACCCCCGGCCATGAAGGTACACGTGGCCAAGAATCGTGGTCGAGGTGAGGGGAAACCACAACACGCCGTCCAGCACCAGAGGCATCCTTTCTCTCGGCCGCTTCCTGAAGTCTATGCGACGACCGTCAAACAAGGGTGGGTCCGACCTACCGGACCCAAGCCAGCACCTCCAGTCGGAGTAGATCCCGACAATTATTGTGAGTTCCATGGGAACTACGAGCACAGGCTTCATAAGTGTCGCGACTTCAGAGTTCTGCTTGACAAATTAATGAATCAGGGCACGCTAGAAGAATTCATGCATATGGCGCCAACCTTTACTGCTGCCCAGAAAAGAAAAGCCCCCGAAGTTACCGAGGACCCTGCTAAAACCCTACCATCTCCAGGTCCCAGCCAACAAGGGCATTCCTACCCCCCGATCAATGTCATTTTTAGCATTGACCCTGTTACTGCTCGCCGCAAGGAAGCCGAGGTTGGCGGTATCTCTGAGCAGCATTCTCTGTCCATTCCTTTCACTTTCTGCCAAGAAGATCTCCCCCAACAGGGCAATGTACATAACGATCCGATCGTGGTCAATGCCCGCATAGCTGACTTCGATGTTCGACGAGTGCTCCTCGACTCGGGGAGCGCCGCCAACATCCTGTTTGAATACGCCTTCCTCCAGATGGGACTCGAAAAGACAAACCTCCTCCGCGCTGAAACCACCTTACTCGGTTTCTCCGGGGAGGGGATTCAACCTCTGGGATTCATTGCCTTGCCTGTCTCCTTTGGCGATGACAATGGCTACGCCATGAACATAGTAAACTTCGCTGTCATCAGAGCTAAGTCAAGCTATAACGTCATCCTTGGAAGGAATACACTCAATTTCTTTGGGATGATGATTTCCACACCTCACCTATGCACGAAATTTCCCACCTCCAGCGGTGTAATTACCATCAGAGGAGATGTCAAGCAGGCTACCTACTATTTTCATATAGCAGCACAACTCGTTGTCAATCAACTGGATCCCAGAGAGTCTTAACCAGTAGTACCACAGGAGAGGGTCATCAATGTAACCTTGGAAAGGGAAGACTCTTCTAAAATTATAAACATATCATCTTCTTTGAATGAGCAGGCGGACATCATCGCCTTGCTTTCTGAGTACATTGACTTCTTTGCATGGTCTCCTGAAGATGTTTTAGGTGTTGACAGGACAATCTGCGAGCACCATCTGAATATATCTAGTACTGCCTCTCCTATAGCGCAGAAAAAGAGGTTGATGGCAGGAGAGAGGCAGGACGCTATAAGAGAAGAAGTCAACAAACTACTTGGAGCAGGTTATATCAGGGAAGTTTAGTACCCCCAATGGCTCACCAACGTAGTCATAGTGAAAAACACCAACAGGAAGTGGAGATTGTGCGTGGACTTCCGAACACTTAATCAGGCCTGCCCCAAAGACACTTACCCTTTCCCACGCATTGATACAATGGTAGATCGTACCTTCGAGTACGAGGTTATGAGCTTCCTGGATGCTTTCTCTGGGTACCATCAGATCCGGATGGCCAAGAAAGATTAAGAGAAGACTGCCTTCATCACTGACTTCGTCACGTACTACTACAATGTCATGCCCTGTGGTTTCAAAAATGCCGGTGCTACCTACCAACGCATGATTGATGCGGTTTTCAAAGATCAAAGGGGGAGGAATCTTGAAACCTATGTCGACGACATCCTGGTCAAAAGAAGGACCTTGGAAGGACACCTCAGCGACCTCAGGGAGACACTTGACACCCTCCGAAGGTTCAACCTCAAGCTTAATCCTGCCAAGTGCACCATCGGTGCAGCCTCAGGAAATTTTTTGGCTAACTAGTTTCAGCCAGGGGAATAGAAGCTAATCCAAATAAAATCTCGGCGATCCAAAGCATGTCCTCCCCAAAAACGGCAAAAGAGGTACAAAAACTAGCAGAACGAATCAACAGCCTAGGTAGATTCATCTCGAAAGCCGGGGATATATATTCGCCATTCTTTCGATGCCTGCGCAACAATAAGGAGGGCCGGTGGACCGACGAGTGCGAAGCCCCTTTCACAGAGTTGAAGAAATATCTTACCTCGGCTCCGATATTAGTGGCACTAAAGGAAGGAGCGGTCCTATCTTTGTACTTGGGTGTGTCTGACACCGCAGTCTCAGCGGTCCTCGTGGATGATGATAAGGGAGTACAATATCCAATCTTTTATATCAGTCACATACTCCTAGACGCTGAGAGCTGATATCCCACGCTGGAAAAGCTTGCTCTTGCTCTCTTGCTAATGGCAAGAAAGCTACGACCATATTTCTAGTCCCACACTATCTAGGTTGTCACTGATCAACCACTCCTGAAGATACTACGCACCCCTGAGGTCTCAGGGAGAATGCTCAAATGGTCTATTGAGCTGGGTGAATACTATATTAAGTATGTCCCACGGACAGCTATCAAGGCACAGCCATTGGCGGATTTCGTCGCCGAGCTTTCTACTCCAGAGTCGTCACTCGTCAGACATCGGACAAACCAGCCCAGGGGGGCTGGACTTTGTCGCCGAGCTTTCTACTCCAGAGCCGCTACTCTGGTCCCTTCATGTCGATGGTGCATCCGGATCGCAATCTCAGGGGGCTGGGATTCTCTTAACCAGCCCAATGGGAGACACCTTGCACCAGGTCGTGACACTTCAGTTCAAGGCTACAAACAATCAAGCGGAGTATGAAGCTCTCATTGCAGGACTAAACTTCACACTCAGCATGGATGTGAAGTGTATACAAGTATTCAGCGATTCCTAATTGGTCGTCAACCAGGTGAATCATGCATTCGAGACGAAAGACGAGGTTCTGAAAAAATATTTGCAACAAGCCCGGTCCTTAATCTCTCAGTTCGAAAACTTCTCCCTGACGCATATTCCCAGAGAAGAGAACCAAGTGGCGGACCGGCTAGCAAAGGTAGGGCTCCCTGACCTCCGCCGGACTCAGATATTTGAAAGGCCCAGTTTCGAATGCGCAGGAGTTTGCTCTGAGGAGCAGCCGCCTTGCTGGATGGACAAGATCCTCAATTACCTAAAAGATATGACCCAACCCGATAACAGGCAAGAGGCGAAGAAGCTGAAGCTTGACTGTGCCAAGTACACCCTCATCAATGGGAAGCTTTACAGAAGAACTTATGCCAAGCCCCTCACCAAGTGCTTGAGGTCTAAGGAAGCCCAAAAAGTCATGGAAGCTGTGCACAAAGGGGAATGTGGGACTCATGCTTGTGGCAAAAGCCTAATTATGCGAATCCTACGCCAAGGATTCTTCTGGCCAAATATCCACAAGGACGCTCAGATATTTGTGGAGAAATATTCTCAATGCCAGTACTACGCTGACATACAAAGGCAGCCTGCAGGCTATCAGCTATCTCAAACTCATCAATTCATCGTGGTCCTTCACTATTTGGGGGCTGGACTTCCTGGGCCCAATGCCTATGGCCATGAAGAATTACAAATGGATACTAGTGGTCGTCGACTACTGCACAAAATGGATTGAGGCTAAACCACTTACTCATCCTACTACTCAAAATGTCGAGAATTTCCTATGGGCTAATATCGTCTGCAGATATGGCATACCAATGGTGATTATCACAGACAATGGTACCCCATTTGCTAATCAGCGGATCCATAATTTCTGTGGCAAACACCAAATCAATCTTAAGTATGCATTCGTCTGGCACCCCCACACCAATGGGCAGGCGGAGGCCGCCAACAAAAATATCCTGAATATCTTGAAGAAACGCCTTAATGGCGCCAAAGCCCACTGGCCAGAAGAACTACCAGGCGCTCTCTGGGCTTACAATACAGCTCCTTTCGAAGTCACCCAGGAGTCTCCTTTCTCTCTTTCATTCGGGGCGGACGCTGTCATACCAGTTAACTTCAGCATTACTCTCCCAGGATAGAAACTGCAACTAACTTCAATCTCGAAGATCTACAAACCTGGGTGAGCAAAAATGACGATTCGCGACGCATCGATCTACATCTCTTGGAACAGAAGAGAGAGCTAGCTGCACTCAAGCGCCTGGAGCACAAACGCCGGATTGAAAGGTATTTCAACCGCAAGGTTAATCCCAAGGCTTTCCTTCAAGGAGACTTGGTACTTAGGCGACAGCTTTTTGCTGGCAGCAATTTGGTGGTTCCCAAGCTTGAGCCCAACTGGGAAGGCCCTTACATCGTGCACGAGATTGCTGGACCGAACGCATACTATACTATGACTTCTGAAGGCATCCAACTCCTCGGAACTTGGAGTGGGGATGATCTAAAGAAATTCTATGCCTGATTCTTAGTGGCAGTTCATCTTTATACTCCTTATACAATATTCATTTGTAAAAATTCACCTAAGAATTTGCTATACAGTCAATCAATAAACTCCGGGGCATTCCTTATTAACAGACATCTAGGTTCTTTCAAAATATATCTGGATTCCTTTATGTTGTCCTAGAAATTATATCTCTAACTTCAAAGTTCTTACAATAATGAATCTCACACCTATTAATTCATTTTGAGGTATTCATATCAACCTAACATCTATCGCTCAGGTATGATTTTAACCTCAAAACTCTCGACCATCGTACCCGAGGCTCCGGACCTCGTACACGATGATTCATTTGAACTAACCTTGCATATACGGCGGTTACTGAGCCTAGTCACGCCTGGCAGGTGGGGTCTCCTACATACATCTGAAACCCTTCCATAAGCCCATCCAGCTAGCAGAAGGTCTGGAGGCCTGTTCGTAACCTTAGGGTAGTCCCTGTCATCTATTCATGATACAGGTCCCCCCTTAGCAGGGTGCCTTCGCTTCACACTAGGATCTGCCGTTCTAACAGGGTCAGCCCTTGTCTTAAGTACAAACATCAATCATGATGCTTTAGACGATCAAGTCCTTTTGGCATTGGGTCAAATAACTCCAACTAGGCAGGATCTTCACTACTATTATTACTTCTTTCCTGTGCAAATGTATGAAAAAGTACTTTTTATCCAAACTCAGGAAGCCCCCGAGGTCGGCCCATGCCTTAAGTACAAACGTCGGACACGATGTTTCAGATACTCCAACTCCTTCCAGCATTGGGTCAAATAATACATCTCAGGCTGGATTCCTGTTAACATTACTTCCTATGTGGACTCGCAAAGTCTCAAAAGTCAAACACGGGGTATTTTATGTGATTCAAAGTCACTTATTATTTTGTTACAAGGGGTTTTCTCAAAATTACAATCAGAATATCTCAGATTTCATATAAAGGTACCTGTTCATTTCACGCACATCAGAATAAAACAGGTATGAAAGACAAACTTTCTATTCATTTTCAAAAATTACAAAAAGAAGGGTTACATCACTCATTTTATAAGGAAGCAGATTAGCCTTCACTGACCCCCTGGATGAGATACAAAAAGAAGGATCAAATATCCAATGGATGAGATCGTCAGTCAAGTCAAAAACCTCTTCCTTATAAGTAGGATCTACGGCCATGCAAGGAATGGGATCCACTTCTCCAAGATCGGCAGCAGTGAGTTTGCCCCCTTGGATCAAAGCGGAGGCCAATCCTTCCAATGCTCGCTTGATCCATTCTAATCTCCTCTTTCTGCAAGGTAAGCTCATCTTGTAAGCCTCCACAGTAGCCGAGACCTCTCCGCAACAACAACCTCCTGGTGTTCGGCAACTTTGACAAGCTTCTCCCACAGGGCTTTATTGTCAGCTTTCACCACGCTCAACTCCTCCTGCGCAGCATCAAGCTGAGAAGACCTCGTCGCAAGCTGGACCCTCAAGGCCTCAATCTCTTCATCACTTTAGTGAAGCTGATGTCCTTGTTCCAGCACCTGCTCCTCTGTTCTCAGGGCCCTGTTCAAAGCCAACGACAAACGAGCAAGAACCTGCAACAGAAACAAGGTTAGCCTGCGAAAGCAAACAAGAGAGAGCTTAAGAGAATCCTTACTGTAGCTATCCTGTTGGTAAAGCCTGAATAAAGGTCTGGTGTGGAGGTCGTCTCTAATTTTTCCTCCAAGTCCTTTGACACCAGACCGCCCCTAGAGCCAGACCTACCTCTCCTCGGTAGACGCAGTTCTTGTTCGCGTTCGGCACGGTGACAACAGTCAATCTTCTGTCATCCCTTTTCGTCCTCACCGTCATCCTTGTGCCTTCGTCCCCAAAGATCCCGGCGAAGTTAGTACTGTAGGAGGGCTCTACGCTCCGCTGCCAGTCGTGGTCTCCCCAGGCATCGAAGCCTTCCTCCACACTCTTCGCCTTCTTTAATAGGCTGGACACAGTTAAGCCGCTTATTTATTATGATACCCGTATAACATTTCATAACTCTATCATTTGCCCCTCCTTAAACAGAATCCTTGTCCTCAAGGATTGATATGAAAGGTTGGATATTGATTGCGAAGGAACTGTACGTCTTCCCAGGATGCATCCTCTGGGCCTGAGCCACTCCACTGAATTAAAACTTGCTCCAGGAAACGCCTCTTTCTCAGTATTGTTCGTCGATTTAGAATCGCTGCTGGTTCTGCTTTTACTTGACCCAAAGTGGTGATGCCGGGTGGAAGATTTTCTTGTACAGCCGTATTTCCGAAGCATTTTTTGAGTAGGCACACATGGAACACTGGATGAATTTTAGCGTGTTGTGGAAGTTTGAGTTTATAGGCTAATAATCCAATTCTGGCGATCACTTCAAAGGGTCCAAAGTACCGTGGATCACTTCCCAGGCATCGAAGCCTTCCTCCACACTCTTCGCCTTCTTTAATAGGCTGGGCCTGTGCTTCCGGAGGTACCCCTTTTCTCTCTGGGAATCTCTCTGGGAACCAACTCCAGACAAGGTCCCTCCATCCTCTCTTTTTCTTGCCCTCCGTCAGCGTTATTCCCTTCCTCCTTTCCCCTTATAACAATTCCTTTGGTACCTTTAGGGATTGTCTGGGGCATGGCGGATGGCACGGGTCCCTTCCCCTTTCCCGTGTACCCCAGCTCAGCCAGGGTCTTCCTATCGTCTACAGCGTCCTCAGGAGAGGATACCACATCGATAGCGGTTCCGCCACAGACCGGCTTCGGAACCTCTATCTCTCTTTCTTCCCCCACCTCAGTAATCGCTTTGCTATGCTGGGTGGCAGGGGGCTGTCCCCTTCTGGCCCTTTTCATCAGAACCGTGCCAGGTGGTGGGACAACTTCCTTGAGGACGGCATACCACAACGCCTTGGCATGCAGGGATACATCGTTCCTCACATGCCTGAGGAAGTCCTTCAGGGGCCAACTCTGCCAACTCTCCTTTTTCTCTCGAATTGGATTTTGCAAGTTACAAAGGAAGAAGAAAAGAATTTGTGATAATACGAGAAGATGAAAGACAAAAAAACACCAAGAACCCTAGAGTTAACTTTCTCAACCTAAGGCAATGTGCTTATTTGTGTCAATTGACATAAGCCTGGGCCCAAAAATGTTCATGCCCAACTGTACAAGGGATTGATGTTTGTGTAAATTCAATGTTACATCACGGTCATCCAATGTTCCTATACCTCCTCAAAGTTGACTAGCCTAATATTGCCCACTAGGTTCAATGATTGATCTTACTTCATTCGATAATGATGTTATCCTTCTTAGAGAGATTACAAGGACAATGGTGTTATGTCAAGGTCAGTCAGCTAACTGATGTGCCAACACCCTATCCCAAGTCTTAGCCGATGAGAGCCCTACAAACGCCCATCATAGCCATCTTACCAACAATCAAAATGGCAAACTGCTAGTTTACCAATCCCTTACAGTCGAACGACCTGGAGAGCCACGTCTCTTGAAACATGATAGAGGCCTTAATAATAAGAACTTAAGATCTATTATGACTCGTTACCATAAAGAAAGAATAAACTTAGCGCCTATAAATCTACTTTAAAATCAAGTTAGAGGGGACAATATACACATCTTGCAAACTTTGGGTATTCCAGGTTTTTTTCTTTCTTTATCTCTTTCCTTCTAATCATCTTATGGTGAACCCTTTTTCCTGAGTAAAAGTGAAATTTCATAGTTTGGCTTACCCATGGACATAAGGGGATTGCTTTGAACCTCTTTATATCTCATCTGCCTTTTCTAAATGAAGGCCTTGTTTGGTTGAAGCCAAAAAAAATCAAACTCTTTTAAGAACACTTCCATCAATTTTTTATATTTATTTCACGTCTTACATAAATTTAAATATTAAAAATCAATTTCATATTATATCCTACAAATGTTAACCTTATTTCACATCCTACATATATTTCAATATAAAAATAATAATAATAACAACCAAGTCTTTATCCCACTACATAAAGTCAACTATATAAATCTTTTGTTTTCATTTACTCTATTAAATAATAAGTCCGCATTTATCTCCAACTATGTCAGATCCATTCTAATTGTTTTTGTTATATCTTATTTGGTCTTCCTCTTTTTTTTTAACACAAGTGAAATCTAACAAATCAACACTATTTACTGGAGCTTTTATAAGCCTACGATTTATATGTCAAAATTATTTAAGCCAACTCCGCTTGAGCTTATCCTCAACTAAAGTTACATCAACCATCTTGCGAATATACTTATTTCTTATCTTATCATTTTATGTATACCCACTAATCCACCTTAAAATTCTCATCTCTGTAATATTTATTTTATTTGTATGTTTCTATTTTATGAGCTAGCTATCAACACCATATAATATTGCTAGTCATATAACTTTTCACAAAATTTACTTTTAATTTTGAGTGAAACTTTTTATCATACAACACACTAGAAGCATTTTTTTACTTTACCAATCCTACTTAGATTCTGGTGATAACATTATTTATTTCAGTAGTATTTTGTATAATTGATCTAAAGTATTTAAATCTCTCACTTTTCCTGATACTTTAATCATTCATTGCTATCTCAATAATATAAATACTTCTATCTTGATTAAATTTATATTCTATATATTCAATTTTTAATTTACTAAGATAAAAAATTTTAAATTCTATGATATTTCTCCAAAATTTTAGTTTTTCCTTAATCTCATCTCTAGTCTTATAAATAAGATGAATATTATTTGCAAAAAATATATACCAAGGTGCGTTTCTTAGATATATCCAGTTAAGGAAACCATAGCAAATGCAAAAAAATGAGGACTTTAATTTTCCTATCTTTTATTTTAGCAAATCTTTATATGTGTTTTTTACCTTTTTTAGTATCTAATGTCTTATATAAATGATCAAATGCTATATTTTTTTGCAATAAAAACTGCTTTCTTGGACACTTGTCAGGTCACTTTGTATTTTTCTCAATTCTTTTTCTTTTTATATCTATACTAATCTTTACAGCAAATCTACTTCTCTTTAATTTTTTTTTATACATCTTGTTTTCAAAACCAAACATCTTTACTATTAGGAGACTTTCCTTTACATTCTCCTAGCACACCAGTTGCTTACTAGCTTGCAATCATATGTCACATGTATCAATTTCCTATCGATATTTCACTGCATAAGTTCTATGTCTCTCTTCTTAAAGACATTCTTATTCTCGTTCTCCAGATTCTACCATTAAGTTCAACAATATTGTTTCATCTTATTATTCATTCTTCATCTCCTGATCTTAATATGTGAGACTATTGTCCGATGTTGGGTAATCAAGCATTTATTTGGGATAATCTTATAATTATTACACTCAAAGAGACCTTATTTTAGTATAAGAAAAATTATTAATTTACATTCTTGAATATCCATTTTCATAAGTTACAAGAAAATAATCAATCTACCTTCTGAAAGATCCATTCTTATAAGTGATAATATGTTTATCTATTTTATTAAATAAAATATTAGCAATTATAAAATTATAAACTTGAGAAAACTTCATAAATGCTTTTACCTTCATTAGTCTCCCCAAAGTCACTCTCCGTGGAAGATATTAAATTCATCAAGAACATATCCAATATGTTCGTTTAGATCTCTTTCCTTCTAAGGTATTCCTTGCATCAATTCCTTTAAATCATTTCAAAAAATTTCTTTATACTTATATCTAAATCAACTTGGGGATGTATAAATACTTACAATATTAATAGTCATACCACTGATTTTAAATCATTTCAAAAAATTTCTTTATACTTATATCTAAATCAACTTGGGGATGTATAAATACTTACAATATTAATAGTCATACCACTGATTACAATTTTTAAGACTATAACTTTATCTCCATTCCTCTGGACTTTCACGACCTGATCCTTCAAACTCTTATTGAGAATTACACTTCTAGCCAATTCCTAATTCTATTATATCTAACTGAACAATTAACATGTTGAATCCAAGTATTTATGAAGAATGATACTAAGTTTGGATGAGAAACACCACATATGACACCAAAAAAAAGATAAATGAAGAATGATACCAAACACTAAATTCAAGTAATTAGGATGTAATTAAGATTTATGAAACTTATGATGAGAACAACTAGACAAAATTACTATTAAGTTACCGTTGTCCAAACTGCAATTTTAGAAGCCAGCAACTCTTGGGGCATATTGAGAGTAAATTGAGACTTGGTTGATTCACCAAATAACACAAATCCCATTGCCGCAACCCCAGCAAACAAAATGGTACATATAGCAAAGCTGTTGGAATTTTAATCATGTTCAATTATCTAAAATATAAAACAAATACAATATATCTTTCATTAGTGAAATTGTTAGATGAGAAACAGATTGTTCATTCGATCTATAATTTTATTATCATAAATAACAATGCAAATAAAAAGGGATAAATTACATTTAAGTTTGTCAATTTTAAATATAATATCATACAAGTCTATGATTTTAAATTTTTAAAATCCAAGTCCCATGAACACATATAATACAACAACTAGGTCATTTCCCTAATTTAATTTTTTAAACATTTCTTAAAAATATCATTCTTACCTTTATTCTCCCTCCTCTCCTCCTCTCTCTATCTTTCCCTCCTTTTTTCTCTCTTTCCCTTCTCTCCTCTCCCTATCCTTTCTTCGTATAGTGAGGAAGACTTAATGGAGGCGGGAGGCGAATAAAAATTCACAAACTCAACACTAATAGTAGAAAAGGAAACAACCTGGGAGGGGATGAACGCAGCAACCAAGTAGGTCACTAGCTTCCAAGGAGTTTGTCTTAATGGGAATTACTTAGAAGTGTAGCAGGCAATTAAACGAGAACAATAGAATCAGCAGCAACAAGCAATCCAAAAAGCTATTTTGGTTAGGGGAATTCTTAAGTTCCTTCTTTGCTTTCCTTTTAGTAAAATCTCTCATATAGAAAGAAATGCAAATGTTACTAAAGACCTTTTAGCTCATATAGCAACCTTAGGAGATTTTCTCTGAGAATGGGGCAGTCCCCCTCCCTTCTGAGTATTATATCCTCTTAAAGAATGGCTACACCTAATGTACTTTTTGTATTCTTTTCTTTTTGATTAATGAGAGGTTTCCTCACCTTCTCTCTCTCTCCTCACTTTCCTTTTTCTCTACCCTTTCTTTTCTCTCCGCAAAGGAGCTAGCAACCTCCTTCCCCTTCTTTCTCTTCTCTACCTCCAACTCTCTCACCTCTCCCATGCTTATCTCTTTCCTCTCCCTCCTCTCTTTCTTATCTCTTTCCTATTTGTCCTTTCTCTCTCCTCTCCCTCCCTCACACTCCTAGTGTCTCTCTCCTCTCTCTCCACCCCTCCCTCTCCAGTCACCCTATTGTCTTACCCAGTCTCTCACTTTTCTCTATCTCTCATCTCCTTCTCCCACCTTCTTTTGGGGATAAGCAAAGGAGGGTACCCTTGTCCTCCTTTAACTGCACCATGCAGAAGGGGGAGGGGGAGAGAGAGGAAAGAGAATGGGAAGGAGGGTAGGGAGAAAGAGAAGAAATGGAGAGAAGAGAGAAAAGAGCAAAGAAGGAAAGGGGTGGCCAGCTTGTCGACCTAGCCACCAACTCACTTGTGAGAGCAGGAAAGAAAAGAGAGAAAAGGTACAAAGAAGGAGAGGGAAAAGAAAGTGAGAAGAGAAAGAGGAGTGAGATGAGAGAGAGACATAAAAATGATATTTTAAAAAATTATAATAATAAAAAATTAGAAAAAAGATGCATTATATGTCACTCAGGAGCACAAAGATTAAAATTAAAAAATATAAATTACATTCAACTCCGTAAGTTTGTGGCAAAAAATCATATAGTTCCATAATATCAAATTTTTAATATTTGGGTGATTACGTGGCATATAATATAAAAACTAAGTCTTTCTTAAATTTTTTTTTTTAAAAACACTTTTACCCTTCTATCTCCTCCCACTCTCTCTCTTCACCTTCCGTCGTCTCCTCCTTTCTCTCTCCCTCCTCTCTTTCCTCTCTTTTTCTCCTCCATCTCCCCAACTAGCAAGTAAGCTGCCAGAGTGGGTCTGTCAGGTACTCCCTCCCCCTCTCTTGCCCTTTTTCTCCTTTCTCTCCTCTCTCTCCTTTCTTTTCTCATTTTCTCTCATTTTGATTATCTCTCTCATCTCTTTATTCCTGTCGCCCTCCTCCCCACTTTCTCTCATTTTTTCCTCTGTTTAATTTGTCCCCCCCTCCCACAGCATGAAGGCAGAGGAATGCAACCCCGCCCTCCTCGATGTACACCCCACAATTGAAGGGAAAGAGAGTGGAGAGAGGGAAAGAGGAGAGAGAGTGAGGAGGAGAGCAGTGGGAGAGGCAAGACGAAGGAGAAAAAGAAGAGATAAGAGAGAGAAAGGGGCGAAGGACCGACTGGCTGGCCAGTGTAACGTCTAGGATTCGCTTATTATGTTGTATTTGTTGTGGTAGAATGTCATTAACTATCTTGCATAATAGATTGTAAATTTTAAAACATGAGTTATCTTAATATTCACTTGCAAATGTTACTAAATGCATATTAATTTAACTGAAACTAATTTGGGTTAAGTAATAATTAGCAAAATTTGGCGAATTAAATATCAAATAGCCTTAACTAATTCAATTTTGGCTGGTCAAAGTAAGAAGTAAAGTGGCATTGTCCGAGTGACACTTGGGATGAATTTTCATTGTTCAAATGACAACTGTGATAAATTTTTGCACATAGAATGCAAATCTAAGACAATTGTTGTAGGCTGAAAATCAAAGGCGAATTCAATGATTTTTAGTGAAGCTTTCCATTTTTCTCCATTTTTCACTTTTTGCCCTCTTATTGTTTAGAGGACTTCTGTACCTGCAAATCAATATCATAAACATCATCAAAGTCGTAGAATTTGATTGTTTTCTGCTTGTTTGAATTTAACTTACAGAATCTATCTAGAATTTTGTTTGACATCTGCTGGCTAGAAGTGATGTTTAAAGGGCTAAATGACATTAAGATTTTACCAAAAATAGTAGCTGAAAAGCTTACTTGATTTGCTACAAACTTTATGTTCACCGCTTACTCCATAATTAATTCTAAATCGATGTTATTGTTAATTGAATATTGTAAATGAATGTTTCTCATCTCTGCATGGTATAATACTTTCATCTCAAAATACTTGATTTTATATGCATGATGATTATCTTATTGTGGTGTGAATAACCATACTGGATAAATTCATGATTGATATAAATAATATAATGAGATTAACGAACTACAAATCTACCAATTATGAGAAAATTGTGGTAAAAAAGAACACCAAGTCCCAAGGACTTGAACTAAATGCAAATGAAGTTAAAAAGGATTTAAATGTGACAACTAGGAGTGTTTAAAATATCTAAAACTCAAAACTCGCTCGAAAATCGTTCGATTTTTGAATTGGTTCAAAATTTTTGAATAGAATCATGATAAAGGGACTTTGGCTTGAGGTTCTTTTGGAACCGATTTCAAGTTGACTCTAGATCACTCAAAACATGATTTAGTTTATCTCAAAATTATATATATAACATAAATAATTTTGATATTTTAGTGATCTATTGGTAGAGTGGAGGAGATTTAAAGTTTAGGAAACAAATCCTATTAGATATATAATATTCTTTCTTTTTTTATCTAAATCAATCAGATAATAGCCCTACTGACAACTTACTAAGATTGTGACTTCTCGTGGAATTCGCATCTCCCTGTTTGAGCACGAATGATTTTACATGATAGTCACTGAGGATTATTCACAACTTATTACTAATATCTAATATATCTTTGAGGGTATGATTGGTAATGATATTTGATGGTAGCTCATTCTGGGTAGTTGCTAAGGACTATTCTATCCTATTCGGGAAGAGTAGTGGCATATCGAGAAATCAGGGACTAGAGGTAAAAGTGATTAAGAAAGAGGTTAATGCATGAGCTTAATTTTTCAATGTTATTTATTTTGATATTAGGTATATTGTACTTACAAATTTCTTGTGAATGATATCATGTTGATTATGTGAGATGATCGGCATGCTTATATCTTTTTTATTTAGTATGAGTGTTTACCTATTTAGTTTTGGGGTTAGTGAACTGATGTTTTTTTTTGCAGGTACTACTACCATAAACTAGAAATGGGAAAATAAAGGCCTAGGAGGTCGAGGAAGCTTAACGTTCATCTTTTTGTTGTCACAGCTATTTTGTACTGGGCTTATTATGCTAGGAAGATCCTTTATTTTGGGTATTATTTATGAAGCATGGACACTTCAAGAAGCACGCCGTGTCCATGTCGGACACACAGACACTCGAGGACACGCCAGGACACCGTGTCGGACACGCCACGTGGCGTGTCTAATAAAATAATATTAAAAAAAACTAAAGGACACTTCTTGGACACTTGAGGACACTCTGGGATATTTTAGAATAATTCTGAGATACAGAATACTTCTACAATACATAAGATAAAATTGGATATATTTAATATTAATGTTAAATTTATTTATTAATATTAGATATTTTTAATAAAATTTATGGATATATCTATCTTATTTTATTAATTATCGTTAAAATTTTATTTAATAAAACTAAAAACTTATCTTTTATTATTGTTAAATTTTTACCTAATATAAGTCAAAATTCTAAGTTAACGAAGTTAAATCAAATTTTTTCCTCCTTTGTTGCTCTTAAGCTTTACGAAAATGAACCAATCGTAAAAAGTTTAGAACTCTATCTTCACTTTTATTCTTTTTTCATCTTCAACACCAAGAGCATTTACTTTCTCTTATTGTCGTGCTAACTGTGAATCTGTGATTGTCCGAAATAAGTAAAATTATATTTTTTCTTATTCAAAGTGAACCCTAAATTTATATCCCAAATCTTTTTAGTGCCGACAATATTTATTCTCAAGTTCTCATCTTGATTTTATGAGACTTCAGTGCTATTTACAAGTTGTTATACTTAAAATATTAAGTTTGCATTATGTTATATATATATTTTTAGTATGAATTGTTAATTTTATTATTATATTTGGCGTGTTATACCGTGTCCGTGCCCTATATTTTAGAAAATCGTCGTGTCGTCGTGCCGTATCGTGTTGTGTCCTATGTCCTCGTGTCGTGTCTGTACTTCATAGGGTATTATAGAACTGTGGACTTTTATGTGCTTCATATCATATGAAGTTGATCTTTGAGATGTAAAGATTAGTAATAACTTTTGATTTGAGCTTTTCGTTGAGATGTAATTTGTAGTTTTTCTTATTTTACTCCTCGATTCTAGTGACTTAACTTGATTATCTCATGATGTTTGATCAGGTCTTTTTTTTTTTTTTTTAGTCGTGATTTTTAGTTTGTTCAATCCAAATTGTCTATGGAAGGATGTGAGAGGGTTGTATCAGAGCTTAGGTTCCCCTCTTATTCATTAGTGAGGCGATTCTAAGGTTGTATACTTTGGGCTACACAAATTCACCCATAGTACCTGCCATTATTTGTATTGTGCTTGTTCTTATTGTCTTTTTCATTTAGGGATCAGTATGTAGGCAGTAGCTCTAGTGGTCAAGAGCAAGTTACACCTTAAGATTAGCGTGTTGATATCAGCTAGTAACTATGGTGGCCGAGGGCAGGCAACTCCTCAGAGCTAGCATATCGATACTAATGTAAATGTTTCATGAGCATTCACTGCTCTCATTGATTGCGTAAAGCAACTGTGTAACATGCAAAATCATGAACCACTGATGTTGCAACCACCAGTAGTCCAAGAGCTAGAAAAGCTGCATATAGATTGAGGCATTGAGCTGTTTCACAAGATGCACCTCTGCATTTTAAGGGTATCATGGAACCTATTGCTACTGAATCTTAGATTGGCAAGATAGTGGTTTTCAAGGGCATTTGCTGCTCAGCAAACAGGAGGTCTTCTTATAGCTTTAATCGTGGTTGCTGTAGTTGATGACTGGTGGACTAACTACTGACCTGTTTGATTTGGTGAAAGAACAATTGGACCACCGCATGTGGATAAATTCTTAGAGGCCTTTAGGAGCAAGCATGTTCTTCCTACTGCCAGATATAAGATGGTCAGTGTAGAGAAGCATGTCCATACTAAATTATGAAGGAAAGTTTGTAGCTCTGGCCAAGTATGCTCCACAGATAGTTACCACAAAGGTTGATAGATGCACGACATTCTGCTAGGCACTGTGCAACTTTTTTTTGTGCAGTCGTCGTACCATTCCAACAAACAACATATGAGGCATTAGTGGTGGCTATTATTGTTACTGAACAAAACCAATAGGTGACTCAATCTCAAAGGGAAGCCATTGGGAAATGCAAAGGTATGACTTCAAAATCTGTTTCAGGACTAGCATCAAAAATGTTTAACTCCAATAAAAGCATGAGCAACTCTGGCAATGGTTTGAGAAGGCCACAATACAAACACTATGGCAAGAAGCATGAAGGAAAATAATTCTTTGAACGAAGAACCTGCCACAATTGTGGGAAGTAGGCTATATTGCCAAAATTGCCCCAGAAAGGGTACAACTGCAGGTAAGGCTTCCATACCAACTTTTACTGCATTGGCTACTGGTGGAGGCTGTGATGGTAGAGACGTGATGATGGTTGGTTGTGAGTGTGATGCAAGAGCTCAGGCTGGATGATGACATGCATAGGCTCATGTATACGCTTTGACCCAATAGGAGGCATAATAGTCACCCAATGTCATTACATATACTACCTATATGTACGACTCACCAGTTGTTCTATTTGATTTAGGTGCCTTGCATTCTTTTATCTATGAGAATGAGGTTAAAAAAAATAATATTGGAAGTACATCCACTTGACGACTTGCTTCACGTTTTTCTGCCCACAAGTGCAATCATTGGAATTGGGTATATGTGAATGTACCTAATAGAATCAAAAATAAAGATTTGAATCCAAGTTAATCATGGCGCCCATTACTGAATTCAATGTAACTTTGAGAATGAATTGGTTGCCTGTTAACTGAGTAATTATAGATTATCAAAAAAAGAAGGTTAGAGTTTGAATATCAGGGTCAACAAATTTCATTTATTATGGCAAGGGAAGAGAGTTTCATTGGTAAATGCTGCACAATCTCGTCAAATAATGAAGAAAGGGTGTTTTGCATATTTAGTAAGGTATGTGATAATCTTGATGTCTTCCTTGAAGATCTTCCAGACTTACCCCTAGAGCAACATGTAGAATTTTTTATTGATTTTATGTAAGGAACAGAATCTATCTCCAAAGCCCCATATCGTATGCCGATCATTGAGCTGCAAGAGTTGAAAACCATAGGAATTCCTAGATGAGAAGTATATTACTTCGAGCACCTGTGTTGTTTGTAAAAAAGAAAAATGGGAGCTTGCAAATGTATATTAATTACAGAGGACTTAATAGGGTGGCCATCAAGAATAAATACCCTCTTTCTCGAATTAACGATTTACTCGATCGATTGCAAGGTGTTTCTGTATTTTCAAAGATAGATCTTCAATCTGAATACTATGAACTACAATTGAAAGAATATGATATTCCCAAAACAACTTTTAGAACCAAATACGTTCACTATAAGTATATGGAAATGTCGTTTGGTCTAACTATTGCACCAGCTGTATTCATGAATCTCATGAACTAAAGTATTTCAGTCATATCTTGATTAATTTATCATTATGTTTATTGATAACATTTTAATACACTCAAAGAATCATGAAGAACATGCCAGACACTTACAACTAGTTCGTCAGAAATTAAGAGAGCATCAACTTCATGCTAGATTTTTTAAGTATGAATTTTGCTTGTCAAGTGCTAATTATTGGGGCATATGATTAGTGGTGCTAGTGTATCTGTCGATTCTCAGAAGATCTTTGGCATAGTAAATTGGCCCAGCCAACCAGCGTATCAAAAGTTAAAAAATTTTGCTGATTAGCCAGTTACTATCATAAATTTGTTAAAGGCTTCTCTCACATGGCACTATCACTCACTAAACTAATAAAACAAATTGTAAAATTGTAATGAGATGCTTATTGTGAGGTTGGTTTTCAGAAGCTAAAGAACTGCCTAGTTTCAGCTCCAGTGTTAATAATGCCAAAAGGCAAAGAAAGTTTTCAAATTTATAGTGATACTTCTTTTCAAGAACATGGATGTGTTCCTTTACAGCATGGTCATGTAACAGCCTATGCTTCGCATCAACCATGCCCACATAAGAACTATCTAGTCCATGACTTGGAGATAGCATCTACTATTTTTGCTTTAAAATTTTGGCGACACTATCAATATAGTGTGAGGTATGGTGTTTACTGATTATCAAAGCTTACAAACTAAAATAAATAATATAATGGGATTAATTACTAATTGATCTATTAGGAGATAATTGTGGAAAATGGTATTGTTTGGGCAACATTGAGCTTTAGTCATTGAGAACACCTAGTACAGAGGACTTGAATTAAACATGAATTAAATTAAAAATAATTTAAATGTGACAACCGATTAAGATTAAAATTTCTTATCGTATACACATCTACTCAATTTAACCACTGATGATTTTATGTGATAGTTGCTGAGCAATACTCACAATCTATTACTAATCTCCAGTCTACTGTTTAGGCATAATTAGCAATCATTTTTGATATCATGTCATTCTGGGTAGTCGTTGAGAACTATTTCCTTTTATCCTGGTAGATTGGTAACATACTGAGAAATCAGGGCCCAAAAGTAAAACTGATTTATGAAGATCTAATGCTTAAACTTAATTTCCAATGTGGTGGGAACACAGATCAGCATCAAACTGGATGACTAGGATGACATTATGTACTGAATCAAAATTCAAATTCAAATTAATTAGAGCTATTAGAGATTTTCATGTTAGCTTTGCTTAGATTTGATTTGATTGATTCAGAACATATCTACCAGATTTAGAGACTCACCACATTTGGAGCTAATTTTATTTTATTGTAATAGATTTAGTTCCATATTTGCTTTTATTTATTTGATATTTTATTTTCTATATTTAATATTATATCTTCAAAATTCTACACGGGATCTCCCTCTATATAAAGAGGTCGCCCTGCATTGTAAAAAAAAAAATAGCCTTTGATGAATGAAATTATTTTTGAGTTTTCTCAAAAAAAAAAATTGCGCACTCACCTAACTCTGAAGCTCGCTCCGCTCGCAACGCCGTGCAGTTCCACCAGACTCGTCTGAGGCTCCCGCACGGCTGCCCGCGTGCCCGCCCTCCTGCCCGCGAGCCCGCCCTCCTGCCCGCGAGCCCGCCTGCCCGCTCGCCTGCAGGAGCCCGCGCGCCCGCCTGCCTGCGCTCGCGCGCCGTTTGCGCTTTGTCCGTGAGTCGTACTCGATTAGATTAGTTAATCATCGTCAGTGACTCTTTTTCGATTCAAATCGCTAGTAAATTCTTTTCCAAATTCCATTAAGTTGATTATTTAACTTCAATATAAATTATTCGCTTAACTTGGATTATTTCGTTGGCTCTGATTGTGTGATCTGATATTTCTTTGTGTGTCAATTACTGTTAAATTTAACTGTGAGACATTCCTGAACCTCAAATCTGATTTATTCAATTTAATTTAATGCCCTAATCTAAGTTGATAAATTCTTATTTATCATACAATCCAGTTTAATTTTAATTTTAGAATATCTTAATTTATGGGATTCAAAATCTTATTTTTCTTTTTTTTTGTTTTTCTAATTGTGATTCGAGCGCCTTGTCTTTTTTATCACACCTCTAGCACTGTCAACAGTAGTCTAGAACTGGAGGAATGATGTGCAGGTTGACCTCCTCTGCCAACTTCTGCAAGCTCTAAAGAGAGTAGAGAAAGTAGAGGGAGAAGGGAGAGAAGAGAAAGGGAGAGGAGAGAGAGAGAGAGGAGAGGGAAGAGAGAGGGAGAGAATAGAGAGAAAAAGAGGAGAGAGAGGAAAAGGTAGGGCAAAATTAGTTTTTTGAAATATTTTACTAATAAAAAATTAAAAAAAAGACTCAATTAATGTTATTCTATATCACTCAGAGACCTAAATATTAAAATTTTAAAATCATTCATGTGTATAATATTATTTCCTAAGCATAGGAACCTAGATGTAATTTACCTAATTAAAAAATATATAAATGTATTTATATTCGATATATATGAATTAAAAATTACATAGCACTTGCCTTGTGAAAAGAACTGCTGGGAAGTCACTACGTTTCTTTAAAGAGGTGTATATGTTAGGGAAGACAGCATGACCTGAATACGCAAATCCATAGAGGCCAATTGCGATTGGAATGCCAGAAAGATTTAGAGAAGCCCCCTCTCTTTTAAAGCCAATGTGATCAACTAATCCAACCCATAAAAGGCATGCAGCCACCAATATTGATGCAATGACTCCACCAGCTGGTAAAATTGTCAAATTTAGGGACTACTCATGATGAGAGAGATCAAAATAAATATAACAAATACAATGCTTTGATTCTTGTTCCCTAGATAGATCGCTCACGCTTTAATCGTTAGAGTTAGCTTACCTGCAATTCCTTAAAGAACAGCTTAAAACTCCATTTTCATATAAAAAAAGGTCTGATAATTAATTAATTATGAAAAGTAAAGATGTTATTTACTAACCTGAGATGTAGCTAAACATCCTTAGATCTCGAAGCCAAGTAGTTGGAAGAATGATTAGAGTGATTAAGACCGCAAACAGAAGATGAGAATCCAAATGCACCCGACCTATATATAAATGTGCATTTGGAAACAGTGACGACAAGTTGTCAGTCTCCAGAATAATTTGTTGAACGCAGCAAGCCTACAAAGCTTTTCATGTTAACGTCATCAAGCAAAGCAGAGTTAGGAAGTAACTTTAGGCTTTCACTTACATATAGTTCCACGTATAAGACAACCTGCAAAAATCAAAAACATAAACAGACTAACTTTCCAAGAATTTGCCGAATTGGAATGTAAGAAAAGAAAGGAATTGCTGGTATAGTACTCACGGATACAACAATGCGACCTGGAATACCAAATGCAGCTTGGCCAATGTCAGGATAGGTTTCAAGGCCAGGTTGGCTATCCAAGCAATGGCGGAGGAGAACACCGGTATAGAAGGCGAGCACGGCATATATGAACAGCAATGATAACCCAATCCAGCCCCCCTCCTTAACTGCATAGGGCGCAGAGAGCATCCCAACCCCACTGAGCACATTAATTCCTGTATAATGTAAGATCAACATTACAGGAGAGCTAATTGTTTGGTAGGTTTCCATGTGCTTTCTTTGACAAGTATGTATATGCGTCTTTCTCCTTCTTGGATTCTCTTCGAGCAACTTTATTGTTTTTTAAATTTTTTTTGCTCTTGTATTTATACTAATGTTTGTAACAAACTTTCTTTTCTATAATCTTTTTTTGTATTTCCTCTTTCTACCACAGAATAGCTTTATTATTTGGAGTTTATTTTAGATTCTGTAAACTTATCCTTTGCAATCTTACAAATATAGTTAGCAACTCTTAACTATATAAAATTAGTTGTCCTTCCAATGTCCAATTCCCCGTGTTCAAGAACCATATTTTTAAAGATATTTTTATTTTCATTCTTTAGATTCTAATATCGAGCCTAAGGACACTGTTTTGATTTATTATTCCTTCTTCAACTCGTCATCTTAAAATCTCAGGTCATTAATTAATATTTGGTAGTTAAACATTTACTTGAAATGATTTTGCAATATTTACAATCTAAGTAATATCGTTTCCTTATAAGACAATCTATTTGCTATGCAATAAATATTAGAATGACCTTCCTGCAATATCGTATAAACCTAAATGCTCAAAATAATAAGATTTTAATATTTACATTCTAACATACAAATATTATCAAGCACACGGAGATTTATCAAGATGATGTACAAAAATAAGAAACAAATGCAAGAAAATAAAAACTTTCAAGAAAATTTTGGAATTAAAGCTAGTTTCACTCAAATTAGAATTATCAAGCACGTAACAAAATAAACCAATAATAAAGAAAATTTCACATAAACAAATTTTAGCTTCCGTAACAATAAATTAAGAAAATTTTAGGAGATCCACTAATAAAAATATTTACAAATAATATGATGATAATTCAATCTCAAAATAACAAAAAAGAAAGAAAAATATGCCAACTAAAAACAAAAGAGAAAAATACAAAAGAAAGTTGAAGAAAAAATAAGAAAAATGAAAAGATGTGATAATGCACTCAAATCATACACTCATTCTCCGTGATTGTGCCTCAAACCAAAAGGAACCACATTCCAATCCCCCTCCTCATCCTGCTTTACTCGATATCCCCTATCACCCAAAAATTCCCCTCATCATAGTTTCCATGATCTCTACGAAAATCTGATAGAAAAAACCTTGTGAATACGTGACTCTAGCGCTACATCTCGGCCGTACACGTGGCATCTCTGAGGGACCTTCTCTAAATCCCTCTTATTAACCATAATTAACTAAGTTCCTGTTTTGCAGATTTCGGGCCTCGATCCCGCCAGGTCAACCATCCACAAATGCCGGCCACGATGATCAGTGCAACAGCCATTCATACCCTTGGGTTCAACCTTATGACCTTATCCTCATAACACTGAACCCGAGGTTTCGTCGACTCCAGCTGTCACTATTAGCGTGCCTTATCCGCACAGTTCTCGATTCCCATGCGTCGCGAAGATCAAGACACTACATGTTCTAATCACTGCAGGTTCCCATGAATCGCGAATAGCTAGAGGTCGCATGCTCCACCCACTACTTCCAGCTCCCTCAGAAGCCGACAGCGGTAGGACCAACGGGGCAGGCTCAGCACAAAAGCAACATTCCCCTCCAAAGGATTCATAGAGCTCTACTACAATCCACCTATAAATGTCTCTGACCAAGCCCACGAACGAGAGGGGAGAACGAACCTTATATAACAGAGATATACCTATAATAGGAGAGAAGCGAGAAATATGAAAGCTCTCTTTTTCTCTCTCTCTTTTTCTCTCTTTCACTAGTAATTTTGTACTGGTCATTTGGCCAAATTCTTTTTCTTTTTAGCGAAATCCTTCTTACTGGCAACCCGATGGATGTAGGGGAAGTTCTCCATGAACCATCTTAAATTTCTGTGTGATTCTCTAGATGCTATCACTCTTAATTAAGCCTTAACCATCAAGCTTAGCTCTCTCCATACCATTGTCTTTCAGGATTCCTTTTTCTCACATCAACATTTTTCGGTGCTTTCATTGAGAACTGGGAAGATGGTGGCCAGAACACGCAGAACCAACTCCGCAATCCGTAGCGCGCAGGTAGGTGAACCTTCTGTCAGGGCGCCAGGTGATGAAGCTTCAGCTTCGACTTTCCGGCGTCACGCTGGATCTTCTTCTTCCTTCAGAGACACCCGTATATCAGAATTGTAGAGGATGCTGGCCAACCTTACCGACTTGGTTACTAGCCTCACAACCCAACAGGCCGCGATTCTTAGGCAGACCCAGCCAGTTTGGCTGCCATGCTACCATCTGCACCTCTTCCATCGATCGCGACGGCCCGTGATCTGCTACTATCGGTTGCAGCGGCTCCTGAGCCTCTTCTGTCGGTTACAGCAATTCCTACTCCCCTTCCGCCAGTTGCGGCAATTCCTGAACCTCTCCCGCCGGCCGCGGCGGTTCCCGCTCCTCTCCCCATCAGAGTTCCCTCCGCTCAATCATCTGGTTCTTCCCAGCCTCCAAGGACCCGTCTCACTTATCAGGAAGTCCACCAGAACCAAAATCTTCTCCCACCATTCCCTCCATGTCCACTTTCTCAGCCTGCTTTCTTTCCTCCAGCCTTTCCTCCTTTCTTGGATGGAGGTAACTCCCCCTTCCCAGGCGCTGAGGCCCTTCAGTACGGACCTGATGCCTTTGGCCCGCTTGACGGTAATGCCCCTTTCTCTGATGCCATCCGTCAAGCGTCAGTTCCGTAACACTTCAGGCCACTGCGGTTTAAAGTCTACGAAGGTGCTACTGACCCCTACGAGCACAGTGTTTCGAGGCTACTATCCGATATCGCCATCCTAATGAGGCCACCAAATGTCACCTCCTAGCCAACACTTTGAAAGGGGCGGCCTTCAGCTCATTCGTTAAGCTGCCTAGAGGCCACATCTGCTCCTATTAGCACTTGAAGTAGGAGCTGATCGCCCGTTTTATTGACCGGACGAGGATAGTCATCTCTGATATGATACTCGCCAATATCAAACAAGGCGAGAGAGAAAGCCTATGAGATTACACTAATCGTTTCTTCACAGCGATAGACATTGACCCCGCTATCGCCATACACAACTATCGGAGGGGTCTTTAGAGCAGGGACTTGTCTAAGTCTCTAAAGCTGGCAAAACCCCACAGTTTTTCAGAGGTAGTTGCAAGGGCCAGCCAGTTTATGCTGTTAGAAGATGCAGAGGCCTCTCCCCCCGATGTTTTCGGAGCTAGCAGGGAGAAGAAGAGGCAACATCGGGGTAACAAATCATCAGCTACATTGAATCCTAGGAACAAGAATCGCGGCAGGAACGATAAGAAGCCACGCCAAATTTATAAGCAGAAGTATTTCTTTTTCCGACCACATACTGAAGTGTATACGATAGCAGTAAAACAAGATTGGGTTCGCCCTTCAGGTCCCAAGTCGGCACCGCCCGCTTGAGTCGATCCAGATAACTACTGCGAGTTCTATGGGAACTATGGCCACAAGCTCCACAAGTGTTGCGCGTTAAAGGCTTTACTCAATACTGCCAGATCAGAGCAAACTCAAAGAATTCCTACTGATGGCGCCTACGTCCAACGGTGCCCAAAAAGGCAAGGCCCTGGAGGAAGGTACAGGGGCTCCGGCTCAGGCTCCAACAGCATCTTCGGGCTCGAGCCAACCGATCTGATCATATTTTAAAGCCAAAGCGAACAATATCCCTACATTTGGATCACGGGATGTTATAAAGTGGTATCAGAACTGATCTCCCACAGTACGATGTGGTTCGAGGATGAAATAAGCGGAAGCTAATGGGCCTGTGACACCTGTGGCTAGACCTGGGCATCTTTCGGGCTCGGGCCGGGCTCGGGTCGGGTCAACTCGGGCCGAGTCACCTATTGAGTATATTAAATCACTCTCATACATATACATTCGGGTCAATTTACGTGACCAAGCCCAACATGGCCTCGGGCCGGGTCGGGCCGGGTCGACCTGAATGGTAAACTCTTCTCAAAGTAAAAAAATTATTATGCTTTTCTTTATAATAAGCTTTAACTCCAAAAATCCTGAATATCAATATTACTATATAATTTGAATTTTGAAATAATATAAACATTTAAGCACCATATAAAATACTATATAAAAATTTAGCTTTTGTAATTTTATTACAACTCTACAACATAAAATCATAATTATAAAATTATAAGTTAGCTTTAGTGCCGGGCCGGGTCGGGTCGAGGCCCCGATGATCATGCCCAAGCCCGATCATGAAAATGATCGGGTCGGGCCGGGCCGGGTTAAAAGAATAATATGAAAATTTTATCACAACCCAAGCCCTAAATTTTTCGGGTCGGGTCGGATCGGGTCGGGCGGGTCCCCGATCCCGTGCCCAGGTCTACCTGTGGCCGAAGAGGACGAGAAATATTCACTGTGTGATGTCCCAAAAGAAAGGAATCACTGGTGTAGAATGCGACTCCTGACAGGCTTTTAGTCTAAATAATGAGTGGTGAGAGGACTATAAGAATGAATCGACCCACATCAAAAAGGGAGAGAGATCATGAATTGTATAAATAGATAATGTGATCTAAAATAGTAAAGCACTTTTTGGGGTAAAATCGTGAGGCTAATGATAGAAAACTCCGTAGTTGAGCGTACTTGAGCTAACGTAGCACTGGAATGGTTGACCTCCAGGGACGCACTCAAGTTACACAATTTTTTTAAAGTAAACTGATAATATCTCTATATTTAGATCATAGTATCAGCACCTACTGAGAAGAAGAGATGGTCAAGAAGATGCTGCCCTTTATTTGTGAAATTTGACTCAAAAACTTAAATTCTCAATAGTATTTATAAAGAAATTCGACCTACTGTGAAAATTAGCCTGAATTCAACCAAACAGATTCAAATAACTTGCCAAATTATTTTTGGGCAACTGGGTCAACTTGGTTAAATAGTTTAATCTTGAAATACGAAAGTTTCATTCAATAAATATATTTTAAAAAATTATTTAAAAATTTAAAGAAAAAAAATATATGGATAATAAAAATTATAAGAAAATAACAATAAAAATTTGTTTTGCTTTGTATCTTTCAAATTCCGCTCAGTACTCGCTTCTGCAGGGCGAATCCAACATTATATTTCACGCCTCAAATTCCGCTTCTTTCTACATCACATTTGCTGATTCAGCTCTTCACACACATAATCGCTCACCTCACTCTCCTTTCCTCTCTGTTCACACGACTTCATCGAAAATTAGCACAGGCAGCTAGGGATTCTGCGTAGAAGCTCAGCGCCACCTCCTCCCTGTTGTTTTCTCGGCATCGGGCAGCAGAAACAAAGCTCGCCTTACTCTCCCGCGCGCCAGCCTTCCTCGATTTCACCCGATTGGCGCTCACAGAAACTAGCAAGGTCGGCTAGGTTTCACGTGGAAGCTCATCGCCGCCCTCCTCTGTTGCTTCGCCGATGTCGGGTGACAAAAGCAAGCCTTAAGCTGCGGCCTCCTCGGCCACTTTGAAAACCCTAGGTGCCGATAAAATCTCCGCCTCCACCTCCTGTTGCTCTGCAGCAATGAGCGACGCAAACCTGCCACGCCATCTTTGACATCCATTGGAAGCAAGCGATGAAGCACAGGTAAGCAACTTTGAACCTCCTTCGATTTCATGGCTTAGGCTCCTAGATCCCCTCTTCCTCAGTCGGCATATGCGGAAAGCTCGTCGTCAGAGCATGCGCCGGCCTCCAAGCTGACTGCTCCGACAAAGCGGACTCGAATTAAGCCGCCCGTGGTTGTAGATCCAATTCCACGCTCCACTCGGTCAAAGAAGAAAGTGAAGGTAGCTATGTCCTCCTCAACCACCTCTTCTTCTCAGTCCTCTTGCATCTCAGCATCATCTGCTCCTTCCTCTCTGACATCATCTGCTTCGTCGTCCCCTGCACCGAGCATCACTGCTGCTCCGACTTGAAGGCAGAGTCTTCGGTCCAGCTCAATTAAGTTTCAAAAACCTAAGACAAAGTCCTCTATTCCTGCTTCATTATAATCTGAACCATCTGCTACTTCAATTCGGAAGCAAAAACTCTGACTCAAATCTGTTATTGAAGAGACTAAGCCACCTGCAAAAATTCCTCCTACAGATTTGATGAAAGAAAATACTGAAACTCAGCCAACTCATGTATTTTGTTGTTTTTGGGATCAAGCTTCTCATGATTTCTTTAACTCTATTGCTAAAACTCCTATTTTGAATGTGTTAACACGTGGCTCCGACGCTGCATACCAGCCATATACGTGGCTCATAGGTGGCACTAAGTTGTTATTTATTTATTCTCGCAGGTCTCAAACCTCGGTCAAACCTCGGCCACGCAGGTTCGGTCAACTATCGTCCACGACGATCCAGGATCACCCCTAGCAACATCGATGACGATGTTCCTCAGCTGCACCTATAGCTGTCAAAGCGGAAAAAGCTCTCCACCCAATACTTCCAGCTCCCCCAGTGGCCGACAGCTGAGGGACCATCGGGACGGGCCCAGCTCCCGAGAAATCGAGGATATGGTTATACTACGCCTATAAGAACACGAGAACAAACAACAACAAAAGAGAGCGAGAACAATTTGCAGAAGCAGAGAAGAGCCGAGGCAGGAGTAGCATTACCTCTGCTCCCCATTTTTCTTGTATTCACGCTCCAACTGAGGAGCTCTCTCTCTCTCTTCCTCTCTCTCTCTCCAAAATATTGTACTAGCCTTTTCCACCATTCTCTTTTTTTTTAGTAAAACCTCTCACTGATCGCTCGGCGGACGTAGGGATTTCCTCCCTGAACCACCTTAAACCTCTGTGTGTTGCTCTGGATGTTCTCTCTCACCTAAACTCTAACCGACAGGCTCAGCTCTCTGCGCGCCGCCGTCTCTCGGGACTCTCTTTCTTCTTGTGTTTTTTGGGATCCCCTACATCCTGCGTCGACAGAATGTTAAACCTATTAATTGGGAAGGTTTTGATAATTTCATGATTGGAATTATCATGCCCCAAGGATGGAGCAAATGACTATCATGTTCCAATCCTCACTATCCCAAGGCGGTTAAATTTTTCTATTCAAATTTGAAAGTGAATGTTGAAGAAAAATTCATGAAAATTGTAGTCATTTGATTTCTCATCAAGTTCACTCTCCATAACTTAGCACTTTCTTTGGTTTCCTTAATTCTGGCAAACTCATTTCAGTAAATGATCTGAATGTGAAACCAAGGTTCATTTTATATTATTGAAGAAACTTTAAAGTTTGATATTTTCTACAATTCTCCTAATACCAAGCACTTAGCCAGGTACATTAAGAAATTATCTACATGCAGTAACTAGGCAAAAACACTTAGTAGAATACTACAAGAATATTTCATTCAAGTCCAAGGACATAAAAATGATTGGACCGATATACAACAAACTGTAATATATCACATTTTAAATGAAAGAATTGTAGATATGGCTAAGATAAATTTTAATGTCATTTTAATATATCACCTGACTGATAAATTTTTCTCTTATAGGAGTCTTCATTTTGGCAACACTATATGCTACTATCTAAGATCATATAATGGTATAAATTTTTCTGAAAAATCCTCTTCAACACCTTGCCACCATTCTATAAATAGCCTCAAGCTATGTCGTCCAAAGGCTTTCTATGCTCTCATATATCCTAGTGCAGCACCCACAGCCTCATCATCACAAGCTTCATCGTCACAAGGTTCGAAAGATCGTGGACGATATTTGCAAGTTTGCACAATCATGTATGATCTGTGTAGCAACAAAAGATTGTGTACGAAGTTTCAAAGGACGTACATGATGTTGTTCTTCAAAAGGGCCATGCACAATGTTTGAGAGTAGAGAGCTGGAGCAAGTTTAGATACTCCAAGTTAGGTTTAAGGGTCTTAAGCAATGTTTGATGGGTAAGGGTGCTAATATGGATCGAAGATCGAAGATCGATCAAAAATTGAATCGATTTTAGATCGAATTGAAACCGAGTCGATCTAAATGAGCCGACTAACGAGCCAAAAGTTCGGCTCGGTAATAATTTCGAACCGATTTTGAGCCGAGTAGGCTCGGCTCGATCCAACTCGAAATTAGCTCGAATTAAAATTTATTTTATATTATAATACGTATATATAATATATGTATATAATATATATTAAATATAATATATATATATATGTTATAATATATATATATATTATAAACCGAGCCGATCTCAAGTCGAGCTTACTCGGCTTAAAAAAAAATTTGAGATTTGATTCATTTGCGAGGCGGCTTGAAAATGAATCGAAATCGGCTCGAAGTCAATTGGAATCGACTCAAACCCAATCGAGCTCGAGTCAATTTCGAATCGATCGAAATGTAATCAATCCGATTTCGAGCCGGTATTAGCTCGGCTCGAAATCGGATCGGTAACAGCCCTATTGATGGGTTAGCTGGGTTAACTTAAGTTAACCCAACTAACACATCAATCCAAATAGCCCCTTAACATTTAAGTTGTAATTTCTAAGGGGCACTTTAAACCAAGGAAAAGAAACTCTATCCACTACTTATAATGAAGATTTTCATTATCATATTGACTGAAAAATTTTATCTTTGTACTTGTGTTTCCCAAGTTAAATCCATGTGATTCAATCTCACAACAAATTTTATTGTCATAGATTTAATGTTGAACGATTTGTGAATATAAGAAGTGTAAGTTTGTATGGCATTCTAATTCTAGTAATGATTATAATAACTCACAATAATGAATTAGCACAAACATATCATGCTAGTCTCTTTACTTCTACCTTCTTTCATTTTTTTTTGAAGTTCAATATTTGGTTTGATTTGACAAATCGATTAAAGTAGACTAAAAACATCAGCTTCTCCATCTCAATTTGGGAAACAAGTTATTGTCCTATTTCATTAGAAAATCTTAGGTTGGATTGATTGGACTTAACCCCAAATCAACCCATAAGATACGCATGTGGTTTCTATAAATTTAAGAGTTCATGACAGCAAATATACCCCAAACTTTATACTTCTTTTCCACCGAATTTCAGACGAGATGATGTGGTTTTCAAGTGAACACTTGACCTCAAAACACGCTCCCTTCCCACTGAGAAGAAGAGCCCCATAATAAAAAGAATAAATTGCCCTTTGCGGTTGGAAGAATAATATAACTTAATTTCAGTTTTTAAAAAATATTTATTTTAGTCTTTGAGGTTAGCAAAACAATAGTTTTGGTTTCACTTTTAGAATTTTACTGTTTTGAGGTTCATACCAGAATTTATATATTTTAGAAATCAATATGCTACTTTATCTTTAATATTTATTAAATATTTGGTAAAAATTTAAAATTAAATTTCTCACTCATCTTATTTTCACTGTTCTAAACATTTAAATAGTAATATTTCAAATTTATACTTAAAAATTAAAAATTAATGATTAAAAATAATTTTATATAATAATAAAAAATTAATAATTTTATCTTAATTAAAATCAAACAATGATGCTTTTACAACCTTAGATATCCTAATCAAAAATTTTAAAAAATTAAAATTAATTTGCAATGCCTTTTAGGCCTCAAAGTCCAGAATGCAATTTATCAAAAATTAAATTTTGTTCGTGTCAAAACATTCGATGTTAATTGAGAAAGAAATGCTTTGCAGCCCCTCGTAAGTAATCCTAAACTTTAAATTCAATCAGAATTTTTATGTGACACTCATGTGATAATAGCATCATATAAATAAAAATAAATTTTTTATTTATATGATATTATTGTCATATAAAAATTCTATTTAAATTTAAAATTTGAGATCACAAGAGATGTATAGGATTACTCTAATTGAGATGAATGACTGGATAAGATTTTGGTCTAAATCCAAACTAACTTGTGGATAAGGAAGTTACCGTTGACAACGGCTTGGCCGTAGGAGCACTGGCGGGAGGCAACAGGCAGCTCGTCAACGTCGTCGTTGGCACTTTGGAGCTTATGCCTATCCTTCGTCCGGGGCCGCTGCCGTGCAGGAAGTGTAGGCGGTGTCAGAGTGTGGGAACTCTTCCCATGCTGAGATTCAGGAGATGGCCAGTGTTCTTCTTCGTCAATGGTGCGCTTAAAGAGTAGCGGTTTAATGAGGGAGCCGATGATATCTGAAGACTGCCGACCTCTTAAGGAAGTGGAGATGAAAGAGATTCCAAGCCTGCACAAATTAGTAGCTCCAAAATGACGGAATTAGATCCTTGAATTAAAACTTGAGTGACGTCGCAGCATATTGTTATGATAACATTTTACGGAGAGTCATAGCTGATACAAGAGTTGGAGCAGTTTAATGTACCAACCAAGTTAGCGGTTAAGCAGGGTGTGCTTATTTGCAAGACTAAAATTAATCCAAGTTAATCTTATTCTAAAAATTCTTATCCAATATAAATTTCAATAATAAATTTAATTATATTTTACATTATATATATTTAAAATATAATATTAACTTTATCTCACATCTTACTCGTATATCAAAATAATAACAAAATATACATATACATATGAAATAAAACAAATAACTCAATATAATAATCAATTTTATTTCATATCACATATAATTTGTAAAAAAATGTAACATATGATTTACCTTAACCTAGTAAAGTTGGTCTTGATAAACAAATGCTTAGTTATTAAATCAATGCCACATAGCTCCAAAAATTGCCAAAAGGTCCCCAGACTTGCCAACAAATATTTCCGTCCAATGAATCAGTGTACTATTGAATGAACAATGCACTCCACCACCATATAAAAGCATTATCCAAAACTGCTGCAACTCTTTTAGGCTACAAGCTTATTCCATCCCCCATAAAACTTGGTCAAAAGTTGTTTCCGTCTAATTTTTATTTAATAAAGAAAAGAAAAGCAAAAATGCAAATTAATTAAATTTTTTTTATGAATGGTGTTGAATGTTGATCAATGCATGCTCTATACTGTGAAAGTTGATGCAAGGTTTTCAGAACCGGACCGAAGATCGAACCGGTCAATCGACCGGTTCATGATTTTATCGGTTCAACCAGTTGAACCGTGGTTCAACCGGATGACTTAATAATTACATCATAATTAAATATAAATTTTCTAAATGTGAGACTAATTTTTAAAATATGATAAAAAAATTTAAAAAAAAAATAATACAACTAATTTAAAAAAATTTCTACCACAAAAAATGTATAAAAAATTAAAAAAACAAAACAAAATGAATACAATTATTTTTTTTGTCAATTTGTCATTTAAAATACTCTCTTTTATAACAATTCGAAATAAATTCATGAAAAAAATTAATAAATCAGTTAAACATCCATTATATAAAAAATTATTATTCAAAATATAATATTAATATTAAAATATTAATGCTCAAATATCAATGTATAAAAATAAAATAAGAAACTCAAATAATAATTCCGGTTTGACCGGTTTGTTCGGTTTGGCGGTTGGACCGGTTTTTACCGGTTCAACCCGGTTTTTACTGGTCCAACCCGGTTTTTAGCTGATTTCGGTTCTAATGTTGAACCAGACCGGACCTTGGGCCGGTTCACGGTTGAACCGGTCGAACCGCCCGGTCCGGTCCGGTTTTGAAAACCCTGGGTTGATGAGCCTCTATATTTTTTTTCTCTTATCTTTTCTTTCTTTCCTCTTTTTGCTTTTACTGATTCTCTCTTTCTCTTCTTTTGTTTTTTTAGTCCCTTTAGTTTGTAGCTGCCCTTCAGGCTAGGGAGAGAGCTGACTTTTATTTTGCTGAAGCATTAAGGCAGAAAGAGGAGATAAGAATTCTTAAGTCCACACTAGACCAGGAAAAACAGCTCTCGGGTCAACAAATCAGTATAATGGAACTCCTTTCGCTAACCAAAAAATCTATGATTTCTGTGAAGAGCACCAGATCAGCCTCAAATATGCGTCTGTCTGACACCGACATACCAATGGCCAAGCTGAAGCCACCAATAAGAATATCATCAATATTTTAAAGAAGCGTCTGGATGGAGCAAAAACTTGCTGGCCCGAAGAACTACCAAGTGTTCTGTGGGCTTACAATACGGCCCCCTCTAAAGTCACACAGGAATTCCCTTTTTCTCTTGCCTATAAAATGGATGCAGTTATACCTGTTGAAATGGAACTCTGCTCTCCAGGGTAGAAGTCGCTGCAAGCTTCAGCCCCGATGGCATGGAAGCCCGGATGCAGGAAAATGATGATTCGTGATGCCTCGACCTAGATCTCCTAGAGCACAGAAGGCAACTAGCAACACCAAACGTATGGAGCACAAGCGCCGAATCAAAAGATACTACAATTGCAAGGTGAAACTCCATGGGTTCGTGCAAGGTGACCTTGTCCTTAAAAGGCGACAAATGGTAGGGGGCAGCCTTGGCATTCCAAAGCTTAAGCCGAATTGGGATAGACCATACATCGTCTGTGAGATTGCAGGATCTAATGCATACTACCTGATGGATTTAGAAAGAACCCAAATTCCAAGATCGTAGAGCGGGGATGATCTAAAAAAAGTCTTCACCTAGAACAGAAGTGTTGCAATAAAACCTCGACGGGAATCTCGTTGGTCCGACATTTCAGAAATTCCATTTCCCGCCTCATGGAGTTTGCACTGTGGGATAGTCATGACAAGGTATTCATATTCGCTGAATTTATGAGAATTCATACTTATGATCTCCGTAAAATAGAAAACCATTTTGCTGGAAATTCTGGATTTCAATGGTCATTGTATATCTCTGCCCGGTGCGCAATGATTCTGACACTTCGCTCGTCAGCTATCGTCAACGAGATCATGATACTGTAGGGTCGACACCCCCATCAATACTCATTGCCGTCTCCGATGTATTTACATCGCAAGTTTGATATTATCCCATATTCTCAATCATCGTCGTCCCCGATGACATCACGGGTTCGATGTCATCCCTCAATTAACTATTATTAATTAACAGTGGTCCCTAAGTCTAGTTAAGTCTGTAAGGTAGGTGGGATCTCCTAACCATTAAAATTGGACTCCCACCGTACGCCTGAGAGTCAATGGGACTCGAAAGTCCCTGCTCGTAGCCTTAGGGCAGTCCCTGTCATCTATTTCAAAACAAGCCCCACCTAAGCAGAGTGCTTTCACTCCCCGTTGGGATTTGCTATTATAACGGAGGATAACCCATGTCGATGCAAATGTCAACCCAGATGTTTCGGACATACTGGAAAGTAACTCCTCCCAGGCAAAATCACCACTAATATTATTATTTAACAAGTGATCCTTAAGCCTAATTACGCCTGCAAAGTAGGTGGGATCTCCTAAGCATTAAAATTGAACTCCCACCATACGCCTGAGGGTCAGGGGGCTCGGAAATGCCTGCTTATAGGACAGTCCTTATCATCTTATTTTGATACAGGTCCCCCTAAGTACAGTGCCTTTACTCCCCACTAAGATTTGCCATTATAATAGAGGTCAACCCATGTCAGTACAAACATTGGCCCAAATGTTTCAGACCTACGGGAAAGTAACTCCTCTCAAGCAAAATCACTAATAGTACCATTCTTTCCTGTGTAGGTATAGGTTGGCCCACTTACGCCTAGGTTTAGCCGGGAAAGAACCTTTTCACTCAGGAATCATTATCGGAATCAGTGATTGTAAACATAGTAAATGGATGATTGTGAACACCACAATTATACTTTCCATCGAATTTACCTGCCCAAAGTTCATCCTTTTGAATTTAGCATCCAGTTGCAGTTATTTTCATTATCATAATTGTTACATCTTACAAACTAATGAATGCTCAAAAGGATCATAGACAAAGCTAACACAATTCATAATAAAATGAACAGGTATGAAATCTTTCATTTATGAATTCTTGTTTATATAATACAATGTTGTACAGGCATTTAGGAAGGGAGAGTACCTTTGACATTATCCAACAAATCAAACATCTGTCGGATAACCTCATCGGTATACTCTAGCCCTAAGCTCTGTTTGGTAATAAGAAAAAAAAAGATTTGTTTGGAATTTTTAGTCATTTTTGAAAAATTGCTTGTATATTTTTGAAAAATATGCATGATGTGAAATAAAGTAAGTTAGTTATATTAAAAATTGTGTGGGATGTGAAATAAAGTTGATTGATTTATTGAGAATTATATTGGATGTGAAATAACGTGATTGTTTAATGTTGGAATTTGTGTGAGATGAGATATAAAATAATTTTTTAAGTTTTTTTAAAATAAATTTAAGATTTTAATCATGACTAATTTTAACCATGATTTTTAGCCCATTGCTAAACAGGACCTTATTATATACAAGATCAACAACCAAGCAAGGAATGGAGTCTACTTCAAAGTTAGTTCACGGTCTCTAAACATCAAAATTGACAGTCGGCCATCTGCTCAAAAGTTGCTCCTGAAACATTGTTATTGATACTTTCTTTGTCCTTATCAGGGAATCAAAATGGGCATACTACAAATTTGATAGGGTGATGCCCTGAAGTTTTCATTTTTGTGTCCTTGAGCAACACGCTCATCCACATGACCATTGATGCATAAATAAGCTCACATAAATGTCCGTGCTCATTTATACGGGAGGCTGATGTTAACACCTGAATTCAGCGTCGAATCTCAGTTGTACGTATGGCATTTGAAGGCTCACTTTACTTATCATCGTGTACAATATTTAACTTATGAAGTCTGTTTTACAAATCATTAACCTCGCCCATGATGTTGGGGAATCTGTAGCCTCGGTAACATCGAAAGCAATGCATAAAGCTACAATATTTCCAGTAATATTAGCCACGAGGATTGAAGCTAAAACATCTCCCAAACATTAGGAACAAGGACTCAGCTACCGCATTCCCCTCAACATTGAGCACGATGCTTGTCTGGCTCCGGCTATCGCTGACAGAGCGCCCCATCAGCATAACTTCCACTGAATAAAGGATCCCACGCGTCGCGCAAACCAAGAACCCGCGTGTTCTGGCCACTATTATTGATTTTTTCGAAAGCTGTCAGCAGTGGGATCGCCTGTATGGGATTAATAAACCAATATTCAGTATCCCACTCAAGAGATTCTATTGAACTCTACTACCGTTCGCTTATAAATACCTCCAGATGAGTCACGCCAAAGGAGAGAGAGCTAGAGATACATGTAGCTTGAATTTCCCTGAGAAACCTTAGAAATGATATTTGTAATTCACCTTATATTGGTCTTTTGACCAACCCCCTCATCTTTAGTGGAACCACTCCCACTGACGCCCTGGTGGACGTAAAGGAATTCTTTCCTGAACTAACTTAAATTCTTGTGTTACTCTGGATGATTATTATACCTCTTTATAATTAAACCTCTGACTCCCGAGCTAAACAAGTTGTGTGCTGCCGATTCTTGAAACTCCTGCTTCTATCCATCAATACTGGGTCCAGGGAATGTCTGCAATCAAAGAAGATTTCAGAATTGGATAGAGGGAGAAATTCGAAACTCCACATTAGAAGGAATGCTTCGCCAGTCTTAAGCTTCCCTTCTTTTTATTGCTCTCTTGTTCAAAGCTCAATGTCTAGAATCTCATTCGCAACCACCGCAAAAACTATCTTTCGAGAACTAAGGGGGTATTTATAGGCAATGCTAGTGGCCGCTCTATCTACTAGTGACATCAAAATCATGCTTTGTTTAAGATCGTCATCGATAGAAGACGATCTTCATTTCGTAGAAGCTTCTATCCTGATGAATTTAGACCTCGAAAATGCTGGGCCTATCGAAAGTACTAGGTATATGCTCTTCTTTAAAATCTCATTCCTTAGTTTCCTCCCCACCCCATCTGATGACCATTGTTTTATGGTTGTACAATGACTTATGAGAAGCTTCTTGTTAGTTTTGAGAGAACATTGGCGTTATCTCAGCTGGAGGATGATTTTTTCTTATTATCTCATTTTACACAAATTACAATATTAAATAATTACTTTATTTTATATCCAATACAATTCTCAATAAATTAATTAATTTTATTTTGCATCCAACATAATTTCTAATATAACTAATTTACTTTATTTCATATCATACACTTTTTAAAAATAAACAAAAAAATTAACCAAATCTTTTTTTTATCTCCTTACCAAGGAGAGCCTAAAGACAAGATTTGTCAAAAAAAAAATGTCTGTTAGAAATCATCTAATAAAATAGAAGAAGAAATAAGTTATATTGAAAAACACATAAATGATGATTAGACAAATAATCCATTCACTTTTTTTCAAAATGTTAATCAAAAAACTAAAAAAATTGAGAAATCAAAATGTTCAACAACTGGTGCTCTAAAAATATTGATCACTGGAAAAATAGACTGATATTTAGGAAGATTTCTCAAGACATGTGTAATAGTGTCACATGTGTAAGCTAGAATAAATTAACTCAAAAATGGTGTCAAAAATTATTGTGGAAAAATATTATTTCCAAAATTATGTAGAAAATGTTTCTTAAGGATTCTTTCATCTTAAAATTTTCATCTAGGTTTTCCTTCTTTTTACTCCAGAAAGTGACAGGTCAAAAGAAAACGTATAAAAAACATAACGCTAATAATCTCAAAACGGAATGCAACATTGATTGCAAGAGATTCCAGCAGAATCAGTTAGCTGTCTAACCGTGATCAAACGGTGAAACTTCTGCTGGATCTGGAACTCGGAGAGAGGGCGAGGATTGAGTAAAGGGAGAAGGGAGAAGATCGCACCTGTAGCAGCCGGCGGAGGATGAATCGGAGACGACGGTATCATCTTCGTCCTCCGCCTGTACTCTGTTATCTTCTTCGTGCACGCCATCTTCTTCGTCGCTGCACCCGATGCATATGCTCCGATCCAAAATCGAGTTCATCTCGCTCTTTCTCGCAATTGACCGATCGCTATTCGAGAGATAAACAATAGAGCTAATTGAACGGCGAATGACAAATCGAATGGAAATTAAGGAATTACTTGATTAAATTTCAGATATCCACGGTTCCGTCCTGCCTTACCTGCCTGAAAATGCAAGATCGACGGAGCCTCCGGCGCCGTAATATTCAAATCGAGAGACCGCGGGGCGAGCAACTCGGCGGCGCCAGGATGGAGGAAGAGGAAGAATAGGAAGTCATTAGGGTTTCAGGAAGTGGAGAAGAGAAACCTTGAGATCCCAAGAAGAAACAAGGGCGGAGAGCAAGTGGCCTTCGCTTCCGTCAATATCAGAAGATTCAGAACGGAGCTCCGAGAAGAAGACGGTTTGTTTGCCACTGCGAGGGGTATTTATAATTACGGAAATCGTATTTACTATAATACCCTCAACCGCTCTCGAAATCACGATCTAGCCATAGAAGCGGGAAATTCAAAATAAAAATTTGTTTGGGCTTATTGTAAATAAGTCCTAATAATTTATCTAATTATGTTTGGATCTTTTGGGTCAACGAATAGTGGCATTGTTGATCACATCTCACTCAAAATGGTAAGAATGGTGGACTCACTGTCTACCTGGTGCGCGAGGTCAACTCGTGCGAATTGAGTTTATTATTTAATTTTATGTTGAATTTCAAATTAATTCGAGCTAGGCGAACAAACTTTTATAGTAAATAAATGTATTTTAAGTATAAGAATTTGTCATATATACTTAGTGCTAAAGTTAAATGCATTCATGCTCATAAATAATATTTTTTTTCAAAAAATACATTTTATGAGTCATTGTATACATTAATTACCTTATTTATGTTACATGTACATATAAACATAATAAATAAAAATTTTTGATTTGCTAATATTGAGCCAAGTTTGAGTTATATTAATTTTATTTCGAATAATAATGAATCAATCGCGCTCTTAGTAAAATATATGTAATTGCCCTATTAATTAATAGAGTAAATTGCACAGAAGCTCCTGGGGTTAGAATGTCACTGCAAATAGGTTCATATTTTGAAAAGCCTAGATTTGGGTCCCGAATTTGTGTTTGCGCTGTCGTTTAGTCCTACGTTTGAAATTTGCTGGTTTTTTACTATTTTATCCTCAGATTTTTTACTCATTCTTCACATTATTTTAAAGAATTTCGAGAAAGTTATAAGGACATTTTGGTCCATATAAATATGACTAACAGTCAAATTTAACTGTTACTGTCTAATTGGACCATCCAAAAAACTAATAGTTAAATTAAGGGACTAAATTACAGCGCAAACACAAACTCGGGAATTTAAATTTAGGCTTTTCAAAATATGAGACTAATTTACAGCATCATTCTAACCTCAGGAGCTCCTGTGCAACTTACCCTAATTAATAAGTCATCTCAAAATCAATGCATTTTGCACTTAAATGCAACCAAGTCAAATGTCGGGACCTATTCATAATATGTAGGTCCTGAATCTCAAGAATCCACAGGTAATTTATCCAATTAAGCAAGTATCATTGAGAAAAATAATAATAATAAAAATAATTAAATTGTATGCTTGACTTGAGGAAGTTTCTGCTTAGCTAATAAAAATGAACATTGATTAATAACTACAAAGGCCCTGTTTGGCAATGGGCTAAAATTCATGGCTAAAATTACTCATGGCCAAAATCTTAAATTTATTTTAAAAAAATATTAAAAAATTATTTTATATCTCATCTCACACAAATTCCAACATTAAACAATCACTTTATTTTACATCCAATACAATTCTCAATAAATCAATCAACTTTATTTCATATCTTACACAATTTTTAATATAACCAACTTATTTTATTTCACATCATACACATTTTTCAAAAATGATTAAAAATTTCAACTAAATATTCTTTTTTTTTCTTATTACCAAACAGAACCAAAGACAAAGGTATTTACATCTCTTGCCACATAATTAAGATTTTAAAAGTGCTTAATGATGTACACACCTTAAATAAAAAAAATTAGGCCACTCTCCACATAAGTATTAACTTGATAATCATGAAAAACACAACATAAAATTCGTGTTAATTTTTTTTGAAAGCAAATTTGTGCTACTTTTAAGTTAAGCTTCATCACAAAAACTTGATCAGAATAAGATTATATTAAGTTCTAGAGATTTTAATATAATTATAGAATAAGTAAAAAGTTTGGATTTCTCGATATAAAATTGAGTAAGAATGAGTAGGATAAATGAATTAGAATATGACAAAATTATCGAAAAAAAGATTCAAATATAATGCACATGCAATTTGCGGGTTGTAACTCAAATAAAAGTTTTCGATAAATTTATAGTAAGGAGGCATTTACTTTGGATTCCTGATAAATCTACCCCAAAAAATATAAGAGAAAATTTTAAATAAAAATTCATAGGTTGCGTATGTCAAAGATATAGCTACAATATATCTTTTTTATTTCCCCAAATTATCCCTTGATTATTAATTTTCAAATACATCATAAAATTTAGAAATATTACTGTCTTACATATAACCTAAATAATTAAACTGCGGTGCTCTTTTGTATAGTTAGGCTGATTCAATGAAAGATAAAAAGAGTAGATATTAGTCTGCCTATAAATTAACTTTCATTCCAAAGATATTGTACACGATTTAAGAAAGAAACAACAACAAGAATCAAATAGCTAACAATATCAAAAGTAAAAAAAAACTAAAAGACAATACCATAAATCTAATAAGCAGTAAAGTGTTTCTCCACTTTATAAGTAACAAGTAAGCCTGTTTGTTTGTAAGGTTAAATTTAATAAGGTAAAAATTAAATTTGGATAGAGATATTTTTTTATTGAAAGTTGTGAATGATGTGAAATAAAGTTAGTTATTATATTGAGATATGTGAGGGATGTGATATAAAGTTAGTTATTGTATTGGGATATGTGAGAGATGTGATATAAAGTTAGTTATTATATTGGGATATGTGAGAGATGTGAAATAAAGTTAATTTTTAATATTAAATTTTATGTATGATGTGATATGCCAGGTTAAAATTAAATCAGGTTAATTTTAAACTTGAAAACAAACGGATTACACACTACATCATATCATAAGGCATAACCAAGGGCTGATGCATAGCGCATGACATGATCATCCCAGATATCCAAAAGCTCTCTATGACATAAATAATAAAACTAATCTCTTGCTAATATAGGTATCAGTAAGCGATAATGAAGAATAGCATAATACTCAGCTAATGAAAATAATTGATCATAATTTAGTAAAAAAGTAGCTTATAAAAAATCCTAAGCATGCTCAGTAATTAGACATTGTAGCACTAATTTGGAATGAAAGGAGAGTGTCAAGCCAATATACAAACGAAATGCAACATGATCATAGAACTGAGTAGCTAAAGAAAGACGTGGTTGAATGATGGCAACTAATTATAATAATATAATTGTGAGCACCTCAGTGGAGCACCAAAATAAAACCTCATAATACTCACAAAAAAGAGAAAAAGTCATCAACTGAGAGCTCACTAAGTGTAAAATATAAAGTTGCAGTGAGGTAGTCTAATAGTAAGAGGCATAAAAGGCATATGATGTGAGGCAATGATGAAGAGCCTAATCAAAGGCTACAGTAAGAGCTACAAGAGCAGCTAGCCGGGTAATGTGAAGTATATAAACAAGCTTAAGGATGCTAATACAAGATCAAAGCAATGAAAGTTGCCACCTTAGCAACACGAGGATGAGCTAAAAAGGTGATAAATACAACATCAAAACTAATACCTATACCAAGAAGCATAACACCGTCATATCGCTGAGTAATATTCTAAGGAAACAAGCTTTGATCTAAGCATCAAGAGTTAACAACTGGTCAATATATATAACTCAAATTTTAATACATTCAAGTGAAACCCCAATAAAGACCCCTCCTGATAAATAATACGTGTTACTTTTATGGCATCAACACTATTACTGTCAATAATGTCATCTTAGTAATATCCCTTCCAAAATTTTCAATAATTTTGAAGGATAAATATAGTTTACTTTAGCACATTATAGTAAAAATTGTATTAACATTTTAATTATCTTTCGAAATCAAATGAGAAAAATAATGATGTTGAAGAAAGAGGGCGTACAATTTTTGTTAGAACAACAATAGATTCCAAGCGAATAAATTGTCATCACATGAAATCAAAATAATGAAATAAAACCAAACAAGTTGAAAGCCCACTGGCATATGATTAATTATAATTATCTGAAAACTACAAAAGTGAAATATTTTTCTATTTACATTAAGAAAATGAAATTTAAATTACCATTAAATAAACAAACTTGTCATGTTTCTTCATGGGAATGATTAAAAATAATATATAGAAAAGAGAATTATATTTATTTACATATTTTCTTCCTGTTGGTTTGTGTTATTAAAAATACCTATTAATCATTTAATATTTATTTTAAATTCAACTCAAATCTTAATATAACATAATTTTAATATTTAAAATTAATTTTATTGTATATCTTATACTCACTTAAATTTAAAAAAAATCACTTTTACATTTCATATTTATTAGTAATTATATTTCACACTATACTCAAATAATTATGGGATAATTACCTGCATGTCACACCATTTCACTTTATTTATGCGTTATTCATACATTCTTAGTTAATTACGCTATGCACACTCAAAACATTATAAAATTTTACATACATACACTTAAGTTAAAATTTAGTCAAAATCTATTTGAAAAAAAAAAATTCGTTAGTAAATCATTAAAATTATATTTTTACCCTTAATAGTATATATTTTTTTTCTTCCTCGATGTCACACTAAAGCGCTGATCTGTTCTAAAATCAATTCACATCGCGGATATTTTCTTCCCTTACCACAACCTAAACATCAAAGTTTTAAGATTTTCACTCAAAATATATTCAAATATCTTTAAAATAATATGATTAACGGTTCAGATTTTTTGTAACTTAACTATAGTTAGGTTATTGAAAAATTATAATTGCTCATTATAATGGAAATAAGTGAAAGTGTGTATGTAAGATTTTATAATATTTTGAGTGTGCATAGCGTAATTAACTAAGAATGGATGGGTAACAAATAAATAAAGCGAAATGATGTGGCATGTAGGTAATTATCCCAATAATTATATCACCAACTCAAAAGCCAAACTTCAGCTAAACAAATTTTAACCATCTACATAATTCTCAATGTGCGTTTGAGGATTTAAATAAAATTAAACAGGGCTTAAATATAAATATATTTGGATTCATTCAAGGTTCCAACTGAAATGAAAACGGATGTATTAGTAAGAACTGAGAAAATTTTAGATTTATTTAAGTCAAAAAGGATCTAAAAATAATATAGTTGGACTTAAATGCAAGAAGATGAAAGTTGGGAGAATAGAAATTTATAATACTCCGATTAGACACCAAATGTTTGCTATATAGCTATATTTCAATCGAAAATTGATATTTGACGATCTATTATGTATATTTGATTGTGTTTTAATGTAATACCTATAATTACACATCTTTTGGTTAGTATATTGATCAATTTTAAGAGAATAGACGCTTTTAGGGACTGATTTATGACATCAATGAATTTAAGTTGAATAGTGATATTTTTTGCAGCTATTCATTGCATTACGTTGAATTTAAGTGGTGTACAAGCAATCAGAGTACGATTCATTGCGTAATAAGTTATTTTAACATAATACACGCAACTGTGTGAGTATACAATTAGTTTTTCTTGTATTTGAAGAGAATATATGCAATTGGACTTTGATCTTGCTTTATGAAGGTTTTTAAACATTATACTCTGATTACACACCTAATGTTTGCTATATTGATGTATTTCAATCGACAATTGATATTTGCCCATCTAATAGGGACATTTGATTGCGTTTTAATGTAACACCTACAATTACACATCTTTTTGTCAGTATATCAATCAAGTTTAAGAGAATAAGCTCTTTTAGGGACAGATTTATGACAAATCAAAGAATTTGAGGTAAATAGTGATGTATTTGCAGCTATTCATTACATTACAGTGAATTCAAGTGGTGTGCTAGCATTCAAGGTACGATTCATTGCATAATAAGTTATTTTAACTGAATATAAACAATTGTGTAGGTATTCAATTAGTTTTTGTGGTATTTGAAGAGCATATATGCAATTTGCTTTAGATTTTTTCTATATAAATGATTTTTAATATTATACTCTGATTACACACCTAATGTCTGTTATATTAATGTATTTCAATCAAAAATTGATATTTAGTGACCTACTAGGGACATTTGATTGTGTTTTAATATAATACATATAATTATACATCTTTTTGTTGGTATATTGATCAAAGTTTAGAGAATAGGCTCTTTTAGGGACTGATTTATGATATATCAATGAATTTGAGTTAAATAGTGATATTTTTGTAGCTATTCGTTGCATTACATTGAATTCAAGCGGAGTACAAGCATTCAGAGTACGATTCATTGCATGATAAGTTATTTTAAATGAATACAAGCAATTTTGTGAGTATTCAAATAGTTTTTATTGTATTTGAAGAGATTATATGTAACTTGACTTCGATCTCGTCTATACTAATGTTTGTTATATTATTGTATTTCAGTCGAAAATTGATATTTGACGATCTAATGGGGATATTGGATTGTGTTTTAATGTAACACCTGCAATTACACGTCTTTTTGTTATTATATCGATCAAGTTTAAGAGAATAGGCTCTTTTAGGGACTGATTAATGACATATTAATGCATTTTAGTTGAATAGTGATGTTTTTGCAGCTATTCATTGCATTACGTTGAATTCAAGTGGTATACAAACATTCAGAGTACGATTCATTGCATAATAAGTTATTTTAACTGAATACAAGCAGTTGTATGAGTATTCAATTAGTTTTTATTGTATTTGAAGAGAATATATGCAATTTGACTTTGATCTTGTCTGTATGAAGGTTTGCTATATTGATGTATTTCAATCAAAAATTAATATTTAGCAATCTAATAGGGACATTTGATTGAGTTTTAATGCAACACAAATAATTACACATTTTTTATCAGTATATCGATCAAGTTTAAGAGAATAGGCTCTTTTAGGGACTGATATATGACATATCATTGAATTTTAGTTGAATAGTGATATTTTTGCAGCTATTCATTGCATTATGTTGAATTCAAGTGGTGTATAAGCATTTAGTGTACGATTCATTGCATAATATGTTATTTCAACTTATTACGAACAATTGTGAGTATTCAATTAGTTTTTTTTTTTATTTAAAGAGAATGTATGTAATTTGACTTTGACATTATTTATATGAAGGTTTTTAACATTATACTCTGATTACACAACTAATGTTTGCTATATATATGTATTTCAATTGAACATTGATATTTGGCGATCTATTAGTGACATTTGATTGCATTTTAATATAATACCTTTAATTACACATCTATTTATTAGTATATCGATCAAATTTAAGAAAATAGGCTATTTTAAGTACTAATTTATGATATATTAATGAACTTAAGTTGAATAGTGATGTTTTTGCAACTATTCATTGCATTACATTTAATTCAAGTGGTGTACTAACATTCAGAGTACGATTCAATGCATAATATGTTATTTCAACTGAATACAAGCAATTGTGTGAGTATTCAATAAATTTTTTTTGTATTTGAAGAGAATATATGCAATTTGACTTTGATATTATCTATATAAAGTATTTTAACATTATACTCTGATTACACACCTAATATTTACTATATAGCTGTATTTCAATCACAAATTGATATTTTGCGATCTATTAGGGATATTTGATTGCGTTTTAATGTAATTCCTACAATTACACATTATTTTATCAGTATATCGATCAAGTTTAAAAAAATAGGCTGTTTTAGGGTCTAATTTATAACATATCAATGAATTTGAGTTGAATAGTGATGTTTTTGCAGCTATTCATTGCATTACAATGAATGCAAGCGGAGTACAAGCATTCAAAGTTTGATTCATTGTATAATGAGTTATTTTAAATGAATAGAAGCAATTGTGTGAGTATTAAATTAGTTTTTATTATATTTAAAGAGAATATATGTAATTTGACTTTGCTCTTGTCTATATGAAGGTTTTTTTAACATAATACTTTGATTACACATCTAATGTTTGTTATATTGATGTATTTTAATTGAAAATTGATATTTGACGATCTATTGAGGATATTTGATTGTATTTTAATGTAATACGTACAATTACACATATTTTTATCAGTATATTGATCAAGTTTAAGAGAATAGGCTCTTTTAGGCTCTGATATATGACATATCGATTAATTTGAGTTAAATAATGATGTTTTTGTCGCTATTCATTACATTACGTTGAATTCAAGTGTTGTACAAGCTTTCAGAGTACGATTCATTGCATAATAAGTTATTTTAAATGAATACAAGCAATTGTGTGAGTATTCAATTAGTGTTTATTGTATTTGAAGAGAATATATGCAATTTGACTTTGATTTTGTCTGTATGACGATTTTTAACATTATACTCTGATTACACACTTAATTTTTTCTATATTGATGTATTTTAATCAAAAATTGATATTTGGCGATCTAATAGGGACATTTGATTGGGTTTTAATGCAACACCTACAATTACACTTTTGTTGTCAGTATATCGATCAAGTTTAAGAGAATAGGCTCTTTTAGGGACTGATTTATGACATATCAATGAATTTGAGTTGAATAGTTATGTTTTTGCAGCTATTCATTTCATTACAGTGAATTCAAGTGGTGTACAAGCATTCAGAGTACGATTCACCGTATAATAATTTATTTTAACAGAATACAAGCAATTGTGTGTATATTTAATTAGTTTTTCTTGTATTTGAAGAGAATATATGCAATTGGACTTTGATCTTGCTGTATGAAGATTTTTTAACATTATACTCTGATTACACACCTAGGGTGTGTTTGTTTGTAAGGTTAAATTTAAGAAGGTTAAAATTAAATTTGGATGGAGATATTTTTTTATTGAAAGTTGTGAATGATGTGAAATAAAGTTAGTTATTATGTTGGGATATGTGAGGGATGTGATATAAAGTTAGTTATTATGTTGGAATACGTGAGGAATGTGATATAAGTTAGTTATTATTTTAGTAATATGTGTAGGATGTGAAATAAATTTAATTTTTAATATTAAATTTTATGTGTGATGTGATATGCCTGGTTAAAATTAAACCAAGTTAATTTTAAACTCCTAGACAAACGGAGCCCTAATGTTTTCTATATTGATGTATTTTAATCGATAATTGATATTTGTTCATCTAATAGGGATATTTATTTGAGTTTTAATGTAACACCTACAATTACACATTTTTTGTCAGTATATCAATCAAGTTTAAGAGAATAGGCTCGTTTAGGGACTGATTTATGATAAATCAATAAATTTGAGGTAAATAGTGATATTTTTGCAGCTATTTATTGCATTACAGTGAATTCAAGTGATGTACAAGCATTCAGAGTACGATTCGTTGCATAATAAGTTATTTTAATGGAATACAAGCAATTTTGTTTGCAATATTGATGTATTTCAATCGACAATTGATATTTGGCCATCTAATAGGGACATTTGATTGCGTTTTAATATAACACCTATAATTACACTTTTATTTGTCAGTATATTGATCAATTTTAATCTTATCTAAAAGGGAAAGTATTATTTTCGAATTGCCGTAATTATACAATTATTTCATGGTATAACGTTATATTTTAATAAAATACTCACTTTTTAAAGTTAATTTATTACGTATCATTTTATTTTATTTGAACACTGCAGTTACAACTTTTCCCATTACTTGATCAACGAAAGACTGATTCATTGCATAATAAGTATTTTTAATTGAATATTATAATTATGCAATTAAGATATCTTAATTAAAAAATATATATAATAATATTTTAAAAATTCATATGTTAATAAATGAGAATAATCTCATAGTATACTAATAATAAAATAATAATTATGTCTTAATTAAGATAAAAACTATAAAGTTTTTACAATCTGACCCAAATTAATTTTTTTTTAAAATTATGACTAATTTGTAATACTCTTTCGGTGCATTTATCCTAAATTTTTTATATGATGCGATATGTCATTTTAAATATGATTAATTTTAATCTAGCTTAACAAATATAATGCCAAAGTTGATAGAAAATTCCAAAACTAAACAAAAATTAATAAATAAAATAAATTTGACATAAATTTTTATTAAATTTTAAATCATAATTTTTTCTTGCCAAAATTTTAAATCATAATTTTAATTTATTATAAAACACTTAATCGATTGATAATTAATTACATTAACTTTAGTGAAATAATTAATCTCATTAATTTAAATAAAATATTTTAAATAGAATAAGATGATTAGTTTAATTAACGGTAGATTTTTGTACTTCAAAAATCAAAATCATAAATGAAAATAAAAATATTACCTGAAATAGAATTAAACTTAAAATTGGCTGCTTGATTAAGTGAAAATTTCTGCTTGTTTTTTTGTTCTTTATTTGGATTCAAATTTATGAATTTTGATTATTTTTTATGAGTTCTATCAGTTCGTATATGATTTATTTTTACTAAATTTTAAATCACAAAAGTGTTTTCTCGTATTTTATGTAAAAATTCTTGCAAATATTAATATTTTTTTATTATTTTATTGTATTTAATTTTATTTATGCCTTACTCATCCATTCTTAGTTAATTACTTTATACACACTCAAAATATTACAAAATCTTACATACACACATTTGAGTTAAAACTTAATCAAAATTTATTTTAAAAAAATATTCTGTTAGTAAATTATTAAAATTATATTTTTACTCTTAATTGTATATATTTTTCTCTTCCTCAATACTACATTAAAGCACTGATTTGTCCTAAAATTAATTCACGTCGCGGATCTCTCCTTCCTTTGTCGCCACCTAAATATTAAGGTTTTAGAATTTTTATTTAAAATATATTTAAATATCTTTAAAATAATATGATGAACGGCTTAAATTTTTTGTAATCTAACTATAGTTAGGTTATTGAAAAATTATAATTACTCATTATAATAAAAATAAGTTAAAATATATGTATATAAAATTTTATAATATTTTGAGTGTATATAGTATAATTAATTAAGAATGGATGAGTAAGATATAAATAAAATTAAATTGTGTGCATATAGGTAATTATCTCTTTTAAATTTTTATGTTAAATTAGCTTAATTTTAAGCTGATTAATTATTTTGGTTAAACATTAATTAAATAATTAATGCATCTAGTCTAGCATTTTGAAAATATTTCTTTCCAGCTCATCGTCCTGCCGCCGACCTAATGGCTGTCGCAGAACCGATGAAGGTGACGTTCACCGCCACTCTCTCTCTCTCTCTCAAGTTTTTCCTTGGGATGAAAAAGGTCTCTTATCGGGAGGCATGGAGGACCCCATTGGGCCTCAAAGTAAGATGGAAGAGTGCGCTAAGCTTCATCTTTAGGTATTCTTCTCCCTTTACCTTCTCCTCGCCTAATGCTTCGCCTTCCGGAAACGGAGCAAATCGAAGTGAAGTCACAGGAAGAAGTCGCAGCTTCTAGATATCTTATTTTTGTAAGTGCCACATCAGATCCTTGGCACCGTTCGTCTATCGTTTCCTTGCTGAATTTCTTCTTGATTTGTTGTATGAAATGCATGATCTGTGAATATAGGATTTTGATTAGTTTTCGAGGTGGGGTGGATTCTTTTTACCCGCACATGCCAGTTGTATGCTAATCTATGCAATCCCACAGATCGGCAATCGTCTTGCTAATTTAAAGACCATTCATTTCGAAGGGACTTTCAAGGAGAGAGATCTTTTTTCATCATCGCCTTTTAAATATGTTGTATGCTGTTGTGCATTGGCAACGATCTGAATCGTTGTTGATTTGTTGTTTTGGGTGTTGATGTCAGCTTGTAGATTGTTTCCTTTGAACTTGAACTGCTTGATTTACTTCTTCATTATTCCATTGGCTACTTTCTTTTGCAGTGCCATTTATCATCGTCTAATATATGGCTATGGAGGTGAAAGAAATTGTAGTATGTATCAGAAAGTTTCTGTTGTCTACCTTTGAATGCACTCACAGATTTGCTTTTAATCATCCTTTTCTTGCGAGCTTGGCCTTCTTCTTGCTTTTACTGTATAGTTCTTTCCCTGCTCTGTTTGCCTTTCTTGTTTCTTCTTCTCCTGTGATTTTCTGCACTGCTCTTCTTCTTGGAACTATTCTGTGTTATGGAGAACCAAATTTACCTGAGATCGAGAAGGATGACAATACGAATGATGAAGTTTACCCTCTGGAAGCACAAAGATCTGTTGATAACTTATGTGCGAATAAAGGTGCGAGCTCTACTATAGAGAGGCATGTACAAAGTGAAGCAGTTCCTTGTGATGGAGATGAAGGGGATTGCACTTTTTTTGCCCCGAGTCCTTTGGTTGAAGAACAGAATAAAATTGTAGAGGAGAAGCTTTTCTGTGATGGGTTTATGGAGACTGGGGAAGTTACATTGAAAGAACAAATAGAAAGTCCTGTGAGATTGAACCAAGTTGCTGATCAACCTGAGAGTATTGAAGGCATTAAGGCGAAGATCAACATACTTGAGCTTGATGACTGGCTTGATTCTTCACTTGGCTCACCTTGGCAACCAATTGATAATCACAATACTGCTGCCTCTAACTCTGAATCAGATCATGCAGAGAGTTCATCTTCTGATGCTTCAATTACTGATATCATTCCAATGCTAGATGAGCTTCATCCTCTTTTAGATTCTGAAGCCCCTCATTACGCTTTAAAATTTGCAGATAACTCTGATATTGAGTTCTCTCAGCATCATGAATCAGACAATGACAGTGTGGAGCAAGAAGAGAAATGTAAGGCATTGGATGAGGAGGATAATAGCAACCAGATTGTTACCTGGACTGAAGATGATCAAAAAAACGTTATGGATCTTGGCTCTTCTGATATTGAAAGGAATCGGAGGTTGGAAAGCTTGATTGCTAGGAGAAGAGCAAGGAAGAATCAAATAATCATATTTGAGAAGGATTTGATTGACTTGAATATTAATGATTCTAGAATGGATGATTTGTCTTTTTTTCATCCTAAAATCCCACCTATTTCTGCTCCAAGGAAAAATCCTTTTGATCTTCCCTATGGGTTAGAAGAATCTGCTGGGTTGCTGGCCATTCCAGGTTCAGCTCCTTCAGTTTTACTGCACAGACACAATCCATTTGATTTTTCAGATTCCCAGAAAGATGCCAGCAAAGGCCTTGCTGGAGACAGTTTAGGCCAACAAGAATTCTCGTTGAATGAGGTGCACAGATCTTCTGTGTTAAAGTGTGATTTTAATGAGCAGTCAAATTTAGAAGGGAATTACATTGTTGATTTGCAGAGCCAGTTAGGTGCAGAAAATGATTTGAGGACTTCTTCGTCATTGACAGACCTAGAACATCAAAAGGACATAGCAAAGCAAAAAATGCAGGAGCTGGGCATAGGTTTATCTCAGAGCATTCATGATATCCAGTCTGCTGAACAAGATTGTCAATCCTGTGAAACAAATTTTAGTAACTTTGAACTCGAGGAAAGTGACTTTGTTGATTTGCATGGTCAGTCAAGTGGAAAAACTGATAGAAACTTTAGTTCTTTTCCTGATAGTAAGACATTTTCATCAGAAAATGAGGCAGATCATCAGATTTATACTGCAAAAAAAGAAACCAAGTCTGCCGGGCAAGATTGTCACTCCTGTGAAAATTATTTAATTAACTTTGTGCCTGGGTACTGTCAGGTTGATCATTTTTTAGGTAAAAGTTCAATAGTCATTGAAGAAACTCATCAAGCTTTTGATACTTATGGTGCTATTAAAGAAGGATTGGGAAATGTAGAGTTTGATTTGCCCATTTCAGAGCTTGTGGTTGAACAGAAGGTGGATGACTTGACTTTTTCCTTGTCAGATGAAAATCAGAGGAACACTGATATGAGCCTTCAAAAAACTCCGGTGAACATAAGTGGTAGTCATTCAACGGAATCCAGTAAGTATTCAATCACATCATGACCATCTATAGAAGTTTGATTTAAAACTATTTTGACTTTGTAAATTGAACTTAGCTAATCTATTTGTTTGGTGTTGCCTGTGTTATTATTTAAGTTAGGAAAGTTTTTGCATAAATAGCCATGTGACTTTTGACTTGTTCGGGTAGGCCTATCCAAAAAGCCTACTCGAGGAAGTTACCCTCGAAGATAGAACTTTGGGGATCGTCACATATGAAATTTTAGGGCTGGAGAAGAAGAAGCCTAATTGAACAAGTCATTATTCAACAGGACCCAACAGCTGGTGAACGCAATGTTCAATAAGGATGCAAGGCAACCACAAATCTTTGATAAAGCTAACCTCAAGCAGGAGATTGATTTCTTTGGGATCAACGGATGTTGGTCTACTAGCACCACTCAAGAGTGGGGTAAATTGGATTAATTAAAAAATTTAAACTTTAAATCAAAGCTAATTTAGAATTTTAGATTCTTTTTATGTTATCTACTATTGTAGGGCTTTTGTTATATTAAGCAAGAGCAAATTGGCAATTTATATCATGGAAGACTTGCAAGAGGATAAGCAAGAATAATACACAAATTAAGAGCTATATAAGAGAATGTAAAGTGTGGATATATGTGTATAGTTTAAGTTTATTTATATAGTGTGAAGTGTGTAGATATATGTGTGTCTTTCCTTTCTTTATTGATTATATATGTTTATGAACAATAAAACTTTAGAAAGAAAGGAACAAAATGAAAATAAGCAGTAATAAAGATTGTAGTAAATAAATAACAGAATGTAAAGTGCCAAGATAAAAAAAAATTTTAGTACGAGAATGTAAATTTAGTTGGTTAACAACCCAACTTTATAGTGATGGACCAATCAGATAGTCTAATTGTCAGGCATTTTTTGTCGGATGATTTGATTGTCCAATTAGTTGGGGCTACATTAGTTCTTTGTTTTTCTTACATTTTATCAAATAATAAATCCTTATTTATTTTTAAATATGTAGGATTTTTTGTTAATTTTTTAGCATATTTTATTTGGTTTTTCTTTCTTTTTTTACATAGGCAAGATTAAATAATTTAATTCTCTTTACTGAAATTTTTATTAGTTTATGATTTATATGTTTAAATCATCTAAGTGAAATGTCTTTGATCATATCCTTAATTGAGGTTATTTCATCTTTTTCGCAGATATACTTATTTCTACATCTTTCTATGTTTTGCCCACTCATACATTTTAGCATTATCATCTTTTCGATATTTATTTTATTTATACGTTTCGGTTTTGTAAGCTAGTATTTAGTATCATGTAATATCATTGATCTTACTATTTTATAAAATTTACTTTCAAGTATAGGTGAAAGTTTTCTATCACACAACATATTAGATTTTTTTTTTTACTTTATCCATCCAATTTGAATTCTATTGATAACATCATAATTTATTTTAGGGTAAATAGCATCTGGGTCCCTCTAGTTTGCTCGTATGGGCAAACAAGTCCCTCAAATTTCCAGTTTGATGAAGTATGCACATAGGTCCTTGGGCCGTAACAGACATTAGAAATCGCCTTCTCTCTCCTCCCTGCGTCTCTCTCTCCTCCCGATCGTCGTGCACGGGCGACGCCGCTGGAGCCCAGCGACTGCGCGACGTGTGCGATGTTTGCAACCGACCGGCGGCCGCGCTGCCGTCAGCCATGCTGCCGTCGGCCATGCTATGGGCGGCCGCGCGACCGGCTGACGATCGCACTAGCGTCGCGTGGCAGCCTGTGGGTAGCACGAGCTGCGCGGTTGCTGGCGGCCGCGCGACGTCGCTCGTGTGCGGCGATTGGGAGGAGAGAGCGGCCTCTCTCTCCTCCCGATCCCAGTGCATCAGTGCGGCCGTGCGACCTGCCGAAGGCAGCGCGGCCGCCGGTCGGTTGCACACACTGCGCTGCCGCGGCGTGGCCGTGCACGGGGATCGGGAGGAGAGAGAGAGGTGCCTCTAATGTCACTGCACGGGCAACGCTGGCGCGACCTGCCGCCGACCGAGCAGCCGTCGGTGGGTCGCACACGCCGTGCAGTCGCTGGGCTCTTGCGGCGTCGCCCGTGTGCGATGATCGGGAGGAGAGAGAGATGCGGGAGGAGAGAGATGCGGGAGGAGAGAGATGCGGGTAGGAGAGAGGGCGATTTCTAACGTCTGTTACGGCCCAAGGACCTATGTGCATATTTCATCAAACTGGAGGACCAATTTGCTATATTTAAATATTCGAGGGACCTATTTGCCCATACGAGCAAACTAAAGGGACCTAGATGCTATTTACCCTTAATTTTATCATCATTTATATGATTAATTTAAGATATTTAAACTGCTTACTTTTTCTAATAATGTAATCACCAATTATCATCTCATCAATGCAAGTGCTTTTATTTTGACTAAATTTGTACTTCATATATTTAATTTTTGATTTATGAATAAAAAAATCTTTAAACTTTAAGGTCTGTTTTGTTTTAAAGTTAAAAATTAAACTAGTTTAATTTTAATCTGGCATATCACATCACACATTAAATTTAATATTAAAAATTAATTTTATTTCACATCCTCCATACATTACTAAAATAATAATTAATTTATATCACATCTTTCACATATTCCAACATAATAACTAACTTTATATCACATTCCTCACATATCTCAATATAATAACTAACTTTATTTCACATCATTCACAACTTTCAATAAAAAAATCTCTATCTAAGTTCAATTTTAACTTTATTAAATTTAACCTTGCAAACAAACAGACCCTAAAAGGTTAATTTGGTTAGAGGAAAAATTAGTTTGACAATAGGGGTAATTTTGTTTAGGCCCTTGAGGTAATCTTGATTTTACATAGGTGCACAAAAACAAAAACGTGCCTTCACACAATTTTTTTCATGCGAGTTCTTTTTAACAAATTATATTAAGGGAGCGTTTGGTTCATTGTTATCTTGGTATTATGTTATGTAATCTAGATCTCATAACATATAGATGTCATGACATATAGATGTCATCTTTTGACTAATAATTTTATAGTCTAATATAAAATTATTTATAGATGTCATTAAATCAAATAATTGCTTTCTCTAAATAACATAACATAACATCAAAATAACATTGAACCAAACGCTTCCTAAATTTAATTGTTAAATTGTCATTTTAACAAATTGAAATAGATTATAAAAGCTTTACAAATATGTTTAGGTATCTTCAATTGCTATTCTAACGTTAAATTTTATTTTTTCTTTATATCATTATCTTAATATTTAAATAAATAAATATATATATATATATATATATTTTAATTTTTTTTAAATATTAGCCTAACTTTCCAACTTAATGGATTCTATCAAAAGAACCCATGTAGAAAAAAATTTGGCCAAGAGAGACCAACATAATATGTTTTTATTTTTGTGGAGCTGGTGAAATCAGGGATCTACCTTAGGGGCCTGGATGGAATACCCTTTGAAAATATTTTGTGACTTTTTAAAAAATGTGTGTGATATGAAATAAAGTGGTTTAACTATATTAAAAATTATATTTGATGCAAAATAAAATTGATTGATTTATTGTGATTTTGTATAATGTAAAATAAAATAATTATTTAATATTGAAGCTTGTGTAGGGTGATATATAAAGTAGATTTTTTTTTATTTTATAAATAAAAGAAAGTTTTATTCATGACTTTTTTCTGTTTACTAATCAAAGCCTAAGCTATTTTTTTATAACTTAAGTTTCGCTTTAATTCATTTTTAGTTTTATCAACAACGAGAGTATTATTTGTGAAAAACATTTTCCAAAATATTTTTTCTTAAATATATTAGTCAGGAGCTCTATGGCCAATGCAAATAAGATATGAACTTAAAAGTTAGCCTTAGCGTAAATCCATTATAATAAAAAATTTTTAGTCAAACTCTCTTGTGTTCAAATATGAATAACAATCTCTTTATATATGACTTTAATAATTTGAATGAGCTATTTTTTCTTAAATGTATCTGATCGAGACTTTTATAAATGATGCAAAGAGATGTGTACTTAATGTTAAACCTTTTGCAAACCAATTGTAATAAGAAAATTTTTAGTCAATTTCTCTTATGTCCAAATACAAGTAGCAACCTCTTTATGCATGTTTTAATTACTTGAATGTGAGCAGTGCAAAGCTTTTTTTTTAGAAAAAAAAAGCTCTCCAAAGCATTTTCTCCGAATAAGAGCATGGCTAGATCTGAAAATGATCGTTCTTCAAATAAGGTGAAAGCTGGTGAAGGAATTGTCATCCCACGCTTCTGTGGTAGGGGAAAGAGACTAAATGTCTAAACAATAGGCGTCTTGGAGGAAGAAAGAGTAGGAGCATACAATATGCAAAGAAGATCTGTGTTCGGGAGACTGTCATATGAGGAGAGGTATCCAGTGAAAAGGATGGTTCATACCGACAATCAAGGATAGATCCTGGTCTCTGCAGGCTGTCCAAGGCAAAGAATACTTCTATCAGTTTCCCGGTTCATTGGAGAATCATCAAATTCTAAAACCCCATTGAATCAAAGGGCGAGGCGTAGAGCTTCTGCTAACCAGAGGGGAAAAGTAGCTCAAACAGAGGATCCAGCTCCAGAAACTAAGCTATTAAATATGGTTAAAAGAAGTAGCATGACTGCAGACCTTAAAGCCTTTATGGCAGCACATGCATCAGCCAAAGCTCTTCCTCAGCAGGAAAAAAAAGAAAGAACATTGAATTCTAAAATCTATGTCCTGAAACAAGTAAAAAAAACGGAGGTTGCATAGACAGTAAAGGCGGGAGGACAGATATTATCATGACGAGGCCAAACAATGAAAAGTGGTTTCCTCCATGAAAAGATAGTATGTCAGGGAATTCCCTGTCACATCATGACGAAGTGAAGCTTCGTCGAAAAAAACTTATTATGGTGAGATTTTGGAGAGTGTTCAGGCACCTTTCCGTGGGTGTCCACCCCCTGAAAGGTCTCATTTGTATATACACCGCCAGTATATTAATAAAAGAAAAGTTTAGTATGATAGTAAACATGATGGTGAGCACCATGCCAACAAGTTTGGGCCTGGAAGGTCCCATCAGATCTGGGTTCGAAAAACAAATAAAAATAAGGGTATCATGGTCTCACTCTGCTCAGTAACCCTGGCAAAGTAAACCATGAAAGGTCCCTAAACAAAGTAAATCAATCTCAGCTAAAGAAAAATAATAATTCTTTAAAGGATAAGATCATGAATGAGGTTGAAGTAGAGAGCCTCTTCCAAACAAAGAAAAGAGGCGAAAGCAACAAGAGTAAAGAACCCCTGGTGGAAAGCTCTGAAGAGTCGCCCTCATGATCACACCCAAAATATAAAATTCACATGGTGTCGTAGGGGCTAGAAGTAAGAAGGTTGCGTCACTACCTCAAGAACTAGCCTACCCTGTAGAGCACAGTGAATAAGTTGCGCACGAAGAAGTCAATGTTGAAGTTGAAGAAGAAGTGACTCTCATCCCTACTTTTTGCCTTCAACAACTTGAAAAACAAACTCAGGTACAAAAAAGTAAACTTAAAGCACTGGATGATCGTATGGAGCATGTGGAGCTCATGATGAAATAGACATGTTCACACTTTGAAAGAATCATAAATGCACAATCTCGGAAGACAGAAGTTCCATCCTTAGGGAACCCTCCCTTGCCTATTCACAAGAATAATATCTCTATCGCTAGTAAGTCGAACATAGGGGTGGTTACCGGACCAGTTCCGATCCGGTTCTACCGGTTCCGGTTCCTGTCCGGTCCTCTTCTTCTGAACTGTTATCCTTAAATTCGTCCACGAAATTATACTGTTGATTTCGTGATTCAACAGCAAATCAATCCTGTAGATAGGTAAGCATGCAAAGGGTTGCAGGAGACAACTACTTCTGTAGTCTCTTATTATTTTTTTGTGGTGGAAAAGGCTGATTCAGAAGCTACAAGTGAAGCTTGGGTTGCTAAAACATCTCGTGCCAAAGCAGATAGAACGGGATATTGCTTTGATGAGCTTTTCTACCGCTCCAATAAGCTCATATCATCATCAAATTTCTCCCCGAGATGTAAATAGAACTGCAACTCGGTCAAATTTGTAGGTGCTTGACTCTGTGTTGTGGATTCGTCATAAGTTGCTTTTTCTTTCTTGTGCTAGAGATCTTTTTGCCACCGTCGACCTAAGAACGTTGAAAATGTCAAGTTTTTTTTGTGTTCCTGTTTGTATCTCCACACATTGCACATTCCTGCTCGCAATCTGCTCACTGTAATAAGGAGAAAACAACTCTTGAAGTATTGTAAAAACTGATGTTTTTTTAGCATTAGTATTACTCCTCAAGAAATCAAAATATTTTACATAAAAAGTTTCAATAACTTCGGTTCTCTAACGAGGATCAAGTATAGCAGCTATTGAATATAAAAGTAAAATTTTAAGAATTGGATCTGATCCACACTCTAAAATTTTTTGAAATATTTGAAAATTATAAGGTAAAAAATTGGGCGAAGTCGGATAATAACAATCTGAAAAAGCTTTCAGTAGACTCCTTAAAAATAGATAATAATTCGAAAAAAAAATTTAAAAAAATTCAATCATAAGAACATAATTGAAGGTCATGATTAAGTGTATATGAATTGTAAAAAATAGTTAGCAAATCTTCGTACGGTAAAAGTGATTCGAATAAACGATGAAGTGAATTTCATCTAGTTTCTACAGGTAGTGGAAATTTACAAATTTTTTTTCGGCAAACACGTTTTCATTCATGCCTAACGTTTGAATTTAAACGAATTCATTTTGCAGCATGCTTAAATTTATCGATAACTAAATGTTCGAAATTAAAAGCACTAGAAACACATAAGTTTATGATATGATATGCACATCTAACATGAAAAAGAGAATCATAAAGAGGAGGTTTTAAAAATTGCTGTAAAAAATTAACATCAGAATTATTATTTGAGATATTATTCAAAGTAATAGAAAAAAATTTATTTTCTATGGCTGTTTATTTTATAAACATTACGAATGTAAGAAAAAATGGTTGAACCTGTATGAGCCTCACCTAATATGTCTAAAGATAATATCTGTTTTTACATTTTTCACTGTTCATCGATCTAATGACAAGTAACAACTAAGTAACTCGCACCACTAATGCTAATCAAATATCGGATATGTTTACATTTTTACATTTTTCACTGTTTCACCGCCTCTAATGCTAGATTTGCCAGGACATCTTTTTGAATTGATGAAGAAGCAAGGCTTGCATAAAAGTTGGTCTTACCGTAAAATTCAACCTTTTGAAGAATATGGTCCCGACAGCGTAGGGCCTTTAATACCAGGGGTCTGGGATATCCTCTTCCAAATATGATAATGAACATATACATAGATGTTGTGTCATCATAGCAGTCGCATCGACAAATGAAGAAGTTTCACTAGGAGAAAATCTTCCTCTTGCCTTGATGAATTTGAAGGAGAAGGTCAAGCAACTGATAAAAAAATTAGTTTGGGGACTGTGGACGATCCAATGCCTACATTTGTAAGCAGCCTATTCAAAGAAGAAATCCAACAAATCACGTCCTTATTACAAAAATTTAAAGACTGTTTTGCTTAGAATTATGCAGAAATGCTGGGGTTGTCTCCTGACGTAGAATACATTGGCTATCAATAAACTCCGAAGCATCCCTAATAAAACATGCTTCAAGAAGGATGCGACTAGAAGTTGAAACAAAAATTGTAGCCAAAACCAGAAAACTAATGGAGGCAGGTTTTATCAGAAAAGGAAAAATATGTCGACTAGATTGTCAATATTGTGCCTGTGAAAAAGAAAAATAGACAAATATGTGTCTGCATTGATTTTTGCGATCTAAATAAGGCATTCCCAAAAGACGATTTTCCATTACCAATAACAAAATTGATGGTCGATGACACGTTGACACATATGTTCTCTTTCATGGATGATTTTTTGAGTTATAATCAAATTAAAATAGCATCCGAATATGAAAAACACACGGCGTTCAGAATGCTCATTAGCATTTTTTGTTATACTATAATGCCGTTTGGAATTAAGAATGTTGGGCCAACCTATCAGAGGGGAATGACCAAAACATAATGATTTGATCCATTATAAAGTTGAATGTTATGTAGATGATCTGGTTTATCCTTGAACTACATCGTGTTATGAGAGGTCGGCTTTGATATCATATTATAATATTCTATGATCTAAATATAGAAGTATTATCCACTTTGGTTTTTGAGAGCTGCGTGATTTAAGTACTTCCTATAAGGTCGCCCATCCCAATACTTCTCTAGTCCAAACACGCTTAACTATGATGTTTTCTATCATTAGCCTCATGATTTATGCCCCAAAAAGTGCTATTATGTAGAATCACGTTATTTACTTTTACAACTCAGTAACTCTTTTTCCTTTCTGATGCCATGCAATTAATTTCTCTGTCCTTCCACCTAGAAGCTTGCTAGGAGTCTCTTTTTGATCGGGTGATTCTGATTTACTCATATAGATATCACCTTGATGATCACTCTAGGCTCTTTTACAAGCTCACCAGCTTCTACCTGGTTTATCTTTGAACTACATTGTATTATGGAAGGTTGACTCTAATGCTATATTATAACATCTTGTGAACTAAATATGGAGGTATTGTCTATTTTAGCTTTTGAGAACTGTGTGACAAGTACTTTCTAGGAGATTACTCATTTCAATTTACTCCAGTCCAAGCACGCTTAATTATGAAATTTTCTATTATTAGCCTCATGATTTTATTCCAAATGATGCTTCTATCATTTGGGATTATGTTATTTACTTATATTGCTCAGAAACTCCTTTCCCTTTCCGAGGCGGAATGATTCATTTCTTTGCCTCTCCCTTTAGAAGCCTGCTAGGAGTCACTTATTAAATACTTTGACTGAAGACTTTGACTTTTATGACCAAAGTTGCTATATTGACTGTTGGGATCAATGCGTTGCTTAGCCCGTTTACTTTTTAGGCCGAAATATGTTTTCATTTTTTCTCAAATAAATAGCTTCATTGATTAAATCAGATATATATTGTCGTGGAACTCTTATCTCTAGAACGCAAGTCTGAGGTTGTTGTTGCTTGCTCTTGGACTGTGCAAAAAGGCTTCTAGTTGTGTGTATGGAATAGGACATGTCAGAGTTATTAGCAGGCCAGCAGGAAGACATAATTGAGCCCTCTGAAACAGAAAGGGTGGCTTTGCCATCATGGCAACTAAAGGTGCAACCTATACTTAAACTTTAGGAAAAAGGGGTAAAGCCTGTACTAGTTCGGGAGGCACCATCTATGTTGCGCTAGGGTTGGAGAATCGGATAAGACGACTACTATGGAGCTTGAGGCATCGTCGATACCTTAAGAGAGGTCACCTAGAGGGTTAGCTGAGGAGTGGGTATCTCCTGTGCTTGAGTCTTTAGTGCTAAGCTAGCTAATATGGGGGATGCAATTGCTTGGATTTGTGCTACGTTGGTAACTGGGAACTGGGCCATCCCCTCCATGATCTTGTTCAGATCCAACATCACCTCGCAAAGTTGAATTACTTGTAATTCATTTGAGGACATAGTAGGGATTTTGTTCTGAGCCTTATTGCAGAAGAAAGATGTCTGAGCATGAGGTCTACTTGTGCTACCTTCATTAGTCGTCGTCAATCTAGAGATGGAGTGTGTGTAGAGTTTTAGGAGGACATTTGGTTCGATGTTATTTAGATATTTGTGTAATTTAAACGTCAGTGTTATCTAGATGTTTGTGTTATTTCTAAATTGTTTATTTGGTTTAATGTTTTTATATTAAAAAATCAAAATAGAAAATCAATCAAATCTCACCTCTATTATAATTAGGGTGACATCTAAATGTCACCCAATTTTGAGTGATGTCCAGATTCACTTTAGAGTGATATCTAAATATTTACAATATTACTTAAAAATATCATAAAAGCACTCAATTTCTCCGAATAGCATGACATAACATCCATCCCAATGACATTGAAGCAAACAACCCCTAGTCACAATCTCTTTGATCTGCATTAGGACACTAGAGATGCTGATGGACAGATTTAGTTCAGAGAAAATGAGTGACAGTTCATACTCGAGAAGACCTCATCCCAATATATGCTCTTGTAGAAAGAGAAAAGGTGTAGGGATGAGCATGAAAAGAGCAGCCAAAGAGTAAACAACATATTTATGTAGTTTGGGGATGTTCTTCTACGTCCACGGGTCGAGCCGAATAAGGAGATTCACTAGACAAGAATGAAATTTGTCATAGGCAAGGACAAAGGAACAAGAAGGAATACAAGTTGAAAAAAAGAGAAAAAGGAGGAGTGTGTGTGAGAACCATTGTTACACTGTGGTGTTTTGCTTCTTTGTGCTTGTCGGTATCACCGTCCCTCCTCAATGAAGGGAAGTGACCCTTTACAGAAGTAACATGGCAGGTAAATCTGCTTATCAGACCGGTTCTACCCAGAACTAGTCCAGTAAAAATTGATTTGTCCCAGAACCTATTAAATCGGACCAGTTCTGGTTGGTTTCGAGGAGCAATTGATTTTGCGCCCCTAGAACTAGAGACTCGATTCACTTTATACAAATATATATATATATATATGTTGGGGGTAGCGCTCGCGTGGCGTGCAACTGGTACCATCCAGTTGGCCATTGCTGCCAGCGACTTAACTAAAAAAATAAAGAAATATTTTTATTTTTTAAATCAAACGGTGAACCAGCAATAGTCAAATGATCGTTTTAAAGTCATTTTAGATCTTTTAACCTATATCTTGTTCTCTATAAATAAAAGGACTAATATGTTGTATAATTCTTTCAATTTTTATCAATTTTTAGACACTTTTGCTCTTTCAAAAATTCTACAAACAATAAAAAATGGTTTCCTGATGTCGATTCACTATAATTTCTTTCTTTAGTCACCAGTAGAATGCGGATCCGGATTACCTTTTAGAACTCAATTGTCTTTCTCCACTCGACAAGAATTTTGGTGAAATTTCAGAACCTGATCTTGATCTATTTGAAGAACAAATCCTGTCCTTGAGGCTAGTGGAGATGTTGCACGGGCATTGACCCATCAACTCAATCTTTAAACATCTCCAAAGAGTCTCAAACAAAACACAGTAAGATATAGGAATATTTTAAATTACAGGTTAAGTCTTATAGCAATTCGAAGAGACCAGAGTATATTGTTGTTTGCAAAATTTACAAAAAACAGTATTCATACAAACAGGGTGATACGGGTGGTGGGACTGATACATTTAAGAAACATCCAGTTAGTTTTTATAAGTTTGTTGAAAAGACTTGTTAACTCACTATTGTAGAGACAAATCAAATACAACTGAATCTACAAAGTGGATCGATGCCACAGATATTTAGAAATGATAAGGCACATTGAGGTTTAGTTCAATTTGTTATATGAACCAAACAATCTTTCACAATATGTGAAAATGAGAAATTCTTATAATATATTATTCAGTATTTACGACATTAGTATAATTATATTTTGGGGCATTTACATACATACCCCTTAAATCATCTTGAATTACATATTAAACCCTCATTTTTAAATTTTACAACTTAACCCCCTAAATCATCCAAAAATAAAAACTAGTAGAATACATGTATTTGCAAATATATTTATAATATTTGTATATACATATTATTGGTAATAAACATCCAAATAATTATAAATTAGCAAAAAACATACTTTGAAAATCTTGAGAAAGACCTAAATATGTTATTTTTGGATGATTTGGGGGGTTAAGTTGTAAAATTAAAAAATAAGGGGTTTAATATGTAATTCAAGATGATTTAAGGGGTATGTATGTAATTCTCTTTTATATTTTTTGGTATACACTTAAAAAAGATTACATGTTAATGTATGAAAAATATAAGAAATCTTTCACTCAATACTTAACTAATATTACTTGCAGGGTTTAACTTCTGATATTTGGACTAGCATAAATGGAGAGAGTTACCTAGTTATTTGTTATTGAATTGATGGAAATTGAGAAATATAGAAACATATATTATCATTAGATATATTAGATGAAGCTAATACAGGTTCTGCTATTTTTACTTATATTTGAAATATTTATAAAATTTATGGCATTGAAAATAAAATTCTTTTATTACTTTAAATAATGCTTCAAATAATATTTCTGTAGTTAATTTCTTACATCAATTTTTAAAATTTTCTCTTTATGAATTTCTTTTATGTTGGATGTACATGTCATATCATAAACTTATGTGTTTCTAGTACTTTTAATTTCTAGTATTTGATTATTGATAAGTTTAAGCAAGTTGTGAAATGGATTCGGTTAAATTCAAATACGTGAATGAAAATGTATTTGTGTAAATGTAGAAAAAAATGTATAAAATTTTGTTATCTGGTGAAACTAAATAGAATTCGCATCATTTATTTGAATTGCTTTTACTATATGAGGATTTTCTTCTTTTCATTATTCATACACAATTAACTATGACCTTCAATTGTGTTCTTATGATTGGTTTTTCTTAAAGAAAATTTTCAGGTTATTATCAATTTTTAAAGAGTCTAATACAAATTTTCAGGTTGTTATTATTCGATTTTGCTTATTTTTTGTCTTACATTTTTCAATTTTTTTTAAAAAAATTTATAGTCTAGATCACATTCGATTTTTAAAATTTTTATCATTGATATGAAATTAAAATTTAAAAAATATTGAGAAAAAAATATCATTTTCATATTCTATAGCAGTTATGCTTGATCCCAGTCAAGGGAGCAAAATTTTTGAAACATTTTATGCAGAATATTCTGATTTCTTGGGAAGTAATATTAATGTCAAAAAGTATCAGTTTTTACAGTTATCTAAGATTTGTTCTCTTTATTACAGTAAGCAGATTACAAGTAGGAGTGTGAGACATGTTGAGACACAAGCAGAAACATAGAAGAAGCCTGACATTTTTAACGTTCTTAGGTCGGCAACGATGAAAAGATCTTACTTCAGAGAAAAAAAAACACTTACTGGCGAGCAATCTATGACACAAAGTCAAGCCCTTATAAATTTGAATGAGCTACAGTTTTATTTACACCTCAAAGAAAAATTTAACGATGAAATGAGCTTATTGGAGTGATGGAAAGGCTCATCAAAATAATACCTCATTCTATGTGCTTTGGCTCGAGATGTTTTAGCGGCATATGCATCGACTATAGCATCTGAATCAACTTTCTCCATCACAGGAAGAATAATAGGAAACTATAGAACTACATTATATGTTGCGACCCTTTGCATGTTTACTTGTCTACAGGATTGGTTTGCTGTCGAGTCACAAAATCAACAGTATAATTTTGTGGACAAATTCAAGAATAACAGTTTAGAAAAAGAAGATGAGTACTTTAGAAGAATTATTTGTAATTACGAAGAATGATTTTTTTGTAATGTAAAATGTTTGAATGAGCTACAGTTTTTATTATAAAATTTTCATTAATATTAATAATAATTTTTTAAAAGATTCATGTCATGATTGATTCGACAAGTTTTATGCTGGCTGTCGACTGCCTAACGCAACCCTCCGCGTTTTTCATCCGGGACTTGGGACCCGACAACGACGCGTTAAAAGATGAATTGCCTTGATGTATGCTCTTCGCAGATGATATTGTCCTTATTGAGAAAATTAAAGAGGGAGTTAAAGCGAAACTGCTCTAGAATCTAAAGGTTTTCATCTCAGTAGATGAAAACCTGAATATATGGAGCGCACATTTAGTCAAGAATGAAATACTTATATTGGAGATGTGACAATTTGTGATCGCTTTAGATACCTTGGATCAATTATACAAAATGATGGCGAAATAGATAATGACGTTATTAGCAGGATTCAAGCAGGATGGGTAAAATGGAGAAATGCTTCTGGTGTGTTGTGTGATAGAAAAATCTCATTCAGAATCAAGGGTAAATTTTATAAAACTGTAGTAAGACCAGCGATGATATATGATGCTGAGTGCTGGCCTGCAAAGAGGAAACATACAAATAAAATAAAATTGCAGAAATGAGGATGTTAAGGTGGATGTGTGGATATACACGAAATGATAGAATGAGAAATGAGCATATCCGAAAGAAAGTTGGTGTTGCACCAATTGAAGATAAACTTAGAGAAAGTCGGCTTAGATAGTTTGGATATCTAAATTGTAGGCCTATTGAAGCTCCAGTTAGAAAAATTGAGTTATTGGATTTTGCCCATGTACAATGAGGAAGAGGGAGACCAAAGAAGACATGACAAGAAACTATAAGGAGTGATTTTAGTTACTTAAACTTATGTAAGAATTTGGTAACTGATAGAGCGCAATGAAAACAAAGGATTCATGTAGCCGACCCCACCTAGTGGGATTAAGGCTTGGTTGTTGTTGTTGTATTAATAACAATTTTTTATAACAATATTAAAAATATGAAAATATATTTTTTTTATAAGAATTTTTTTTTTTAATTAAATGGACCCGACCTGACCCGACCCAAACTTGGAATCGGATCGAATCAGTTGGAACCGGACTGAACCGTTTCTAGGATCGTCCAATCGATCCTAGAAATGGTCGGAGCAAACTAGAACCGGCCAGAACCAGTCTGGTTAGCAAGCTGAATTGCAGGAAAAGAGGGAGTGCACATCCTCTGCTGGCAGCATGTTTGCTTGTCAAGGCTTAAACATTTGCTACATGTCCCATGTTCTGTAGGAGTTTGTTTTGGGTTGACAGCGACAAGGTATCCTCTGATATGCAGATCATGCACGTATGGCCAAGTTTACACATAGATGTAAGCTGATGGAGGCTAAGGGAAGACCAGCGGGGGCTCCCCAACTTTTATGGGTAGATTATTCCTTCAGAAACAACAAACTTGTATGGGTAGATTAGAAGTTGCCTTCGCTCGTGGTTTCTCAGGAACTTTTGGCTCAGATAGCGGAATTTTCATATGAATGTGTGTGGAAGCATTCCCGGCAACTAATGGTTAAACCTTGAGAGGTCCAGTCTAAGACTTGGGTATAAGCTTGGCTCGTTATTCGCTTGGCATGGTTTCCAGCTGTGGATTGAATAAATGAGGAGGCTGTCACATGGACGGCGTAGATTGAAGTGACTCGTAGCACATAAACAAATAATAATGTCACTATGATTACTAGTGCTACCAAACATCCATTTATGACTTCAATTTTGCCTACATATCTGCGAGTATGACATTCCCTGTTAGCCACCATTTTTATAATTGATTGAAGATACCATAATCAATCACAAAAGATACTTTGTGATTCTACTTCATTGTTTATTGTTTTTTCACTAAATCATATGCCATGTGATAGGATTTTCTTCTAAATTAAACTTTATCTTCTTATCTTCTAATGCGCTCATCTATTATTCTAACTTTCATTTACTTCCGAATTAATATCACATATTATAACAGTCATTTCCAAATAATATACAACATAATACTTTAATTTGATTATGTAGTGTAAGCACTTTTATGAGTTATGTCTAATATAAATAGATAATAGGTATAGACTTTTCTTTATCGCTAATATAATCTTACTTTCATTGCAAAATTTTGGATAATTCCACAACTTTTTCTAATATTACTTAGTGCTTCAATTCAGATTTTTAGTAACATTTCTCTGACATTTTTTTCCTCTCAACTTTCAGCAGATCAACTGCCTAGTTATTCAATCAAATCAGATGGTGCTAATGTCAATTGTCGAAGTAAGGAAACAGACCGTGATGATAATGATCGAGCTTCGGTTCCCGTTTATGATTCTAGTCCTTCAGGGAGTGGTAACTTTCTTGTTCACATTTTTGCGCCTGATAATGCTCTACTTTCTGCAGGTAAGCCTTCTTTCATTTGTTGAATTAGACGAAAAAAAATCTTTTCATAAGCAGTGCTGAAAGTTTTACGCAGGTAGCATTGTTCCCCCTCCCACTATTCCTGTCGAATCTGATATTCACAATGCTGCTTTGGAAGTGGCCTCACATTCAGGGGAAATTGAGAAAAGTATTTCCTCAATAGATAAAAATGTTTTTGATGAAAATGCATCGACATCAAGGGAGTATTTTGGTGATCTTATCATGCCACCAATGCGTAGTCACTCCTCTAGCTCCATGTCAGTGAAGTCTGGTTCAGATGAGCCCACTTTTGTGTTCTCTGATAAATTGGCTTCATCTGTATTAAAGCAAATGCACCCTTCATTGGAGAAATTTGCAGTAGAGCCAGATTTTGAACCTGGTCCTGGGGAGTCGCAGATCAATAAAATGGAACTAGGTCCCATCCTTGAAGAAAAAGCTGAAGATTTCAAAGGCGGAGAACACATGAGCATGATTAAGCCCACTATTGAAGAGCCCAATGTTGGTCCTTATAGTGATAAAAAAAAACTTTTCTTTCTTCTGAAAGAATCAGGTGAAGAAGATCGAAATGATGATGGGGAAATGGAGTTCTCCTTTGATTCAGAGAAAGATGAATCTTCCGTTGTTTCTGCCATTCATGTTAGAGATGTTGAGATCACTGAACACAGCATAGTGGAAGTGTTGGAGGGCGTGGAGATGAAGCCTGAGCTTGACTTTATAACCAGTCATAGTGTTTCTCAAGCCAGCAACATGAATGAATTCCTAAATAACCAGGGTGTTGTTATCTGGAAGTGTGCTAATGATTCTCCTGAGGAAGATGAGGTGGTGCAAGCTGAAGTTGAAGATATAAGAGTCAGCGATGAACATTTGCTTTCAGAGTTGGATGCTGTTGGTGACTATGACGTAGGAAATAGGATACCTGACCGATTCCTTAGCATGGAACCTCATTTTGTTTGTCTGCTTGACAGAGTTGATGGAGCTTCTGAGTTCAGTTCTTCAGGTATCGAGGAAATGTCTCTGAACAAGCTAATCTCAAGCAATCTGAATGACGCCAGAGAGATGGATTTAGTGTCGGACCTTAAGCAAGCTACAGCTTCAGGATCAAGGTCCTTGTCAACCCCACTTGCTGTAGACCCAGAGATGACAGTTTACAATTCTAAGCTGAATGTTCTTGAAGCTTGTTCGTTTGAAGAACTTGATTTAGTGTTCAAACGGGAATCTGAGGAAGAATTTACAATACCTCATTCTGAAGTCGGGCTGCATAACTTAGATAATTCAAAAATTGAAATAGAAGCAGCACCACGTGATTCAGAGCTGCTGATTTATAAAGAAGTGCAAAATGAAGATGCAAGCTCAGTTCTTAAAGAAGATGGTACGAAGTTTTATGATGATACAAATGAAATACCATATGATGTAATCAAACCTGTTGATGTTGAAGCTATCCTTTTTCCTTCAGTTTCTGGAGTTAAGGATGAAGCTTCATCAAGTGGACAAGATACATTCACTAGAGAGTCAGATATAGCCAAAACAGATTCAGAGGTCTTTGTTATAGAAGCAAAGTCCCTTGAAGATATTGATTTAGCTTTCAAAGAAGCTACTGAAGTTGCTTCCAACAAAACAATCTCTCCTCTTGTCCAATTTGAACTCGCCACTACACGCCCAGCTGATGATGATGTGGAAGGGATGTCTTCAGAGGTCAGTGAAGATTCTGAGTTAATAGTTCTTGGAGCAAAATCCGTTGAAGGTCTAAACTCTACCTTCAAGCAGAATTTAGATGGGCATCTCGCCACACCTGCTTTTGTTGTACAGGAGTCCAACGCAATGAAAGCTCAAGCTGATCATGAAGAGGAAGTAATGCGATTGGCAGAGTTAGAGCATACTTCTGAACTATTAGTTCTTGAATTAAGCTCTGTTGATGTAATTCAAAATGCTTTCAAGCAGGCAACAGAAGAGGGTTTTTTAATGGCTACCTCTCCTGCTTTTGATTCTGATTTAATGGGGAATCATCAAATCCTTGAAGTTGAGGATGCCAAGCCCTCCAAGGTGGAGGGTTATCCTGAATGGATAATTCCTGCATTGCGATCCCTAGAAAATGCTGACCCTTCTTTTAAACAAGCCAATAAAGATCTTGATGAGTTCAGGTCTCAGATTGCTGCTAAAACAATTGAAATGATTGATGACCCAGTTTTGGAGGCAGAAGATGTTGAAACAAGGATTTTCAACAGAGAAAATGATGCAGAGCTATTACTCGAAGAAACAAACTCGGCCTTGAATCTGGCTAACAAAAGAGTTATGGATAACTCACCTTGTCTCGCGGTTGATCCTGAGTTAGAAATTAGTTTAATCATATTGGGTGAAGAAAACTCCATGAGAGATTCGAGCTCAGATTTGAAACTGGATGGTGAAGGAGTTCTTGCTAAACCCAAATTGCTAGTTGATGTGGAGAAGTGTTCGGACATACCAGTTCTTGAAGCCAAATCTGTGGAGGAGTTAAATTTCGCTTTTGAAATAGCTGCTCAAGCCTGCCTAGCTGAGCAGTCCTCTGATGGCTGTGCTGACCTGGTTGAGAGCCACCAATACTATCATGCCTTGGTAGAAAGATCTCTGGACTCTGAAAATGATACTGAGCTGATACTTCTCGAGGCAACGTCTGTGGGGAACCTGAAATCAGCATCTCATGATGTCATCACTGGAGTTCTTGAGAGATCATCTTCTCTCTTACTAGATCAAGAGGGAACAGAGGCCCGGCAGTACCATGAAGCTGAGGAAGCTAAGTCTTCAGAGTCAGAGAACAATTCAGACATGTTCAGCATTGAAGAAAAATCTGCTAAAGTTGAAAAAAAAGCTACTGATTGCAGTGCATGCGATCCTTTAGAAGCAGAATCTAATGAGCATATTGATTCGGCAATGAAAAAAAACAATAAAGAAGATAGCAGCTCTCTGCCACTGCATTGCGATCTAAAAAATGAGTTCATGAAAGATAATTCGCAGTCATTATTTCTTGAACGAAAACAGATGAAAGATATAGATTCTAAGCTGACTGATACTCTATCAGATGTACTGGAGGACTCAGATTTCAAGCAAGCTGTTGATGAAGGCAATAAACAATCTTCATCTTCTCAAGCTGAAGAAGACAATTCCTCAAAAAATGCTGAAGACAAGCTTATGGTAGGGAGTTTCATTCAAGAAGAAGATAATTCACTGACACTAGTCCTTGAAAAAAATTCTATGGAAGATATTGATTTGCAGCATAGTGAAACTCCTTCAGAAAATATACTGGAGGAGTCTTATATCAAGCAAGCTGTTGATGAAGGCAATAAACAATCTTCTTCTTGTCAAGCCGACGTAGATGTGTTTGTGAGTGAGAGTTCTCAGGAAGAAGATAATTCTTGGTCGCTAATGCATGAAGATGATTCTATGAAAGAGATTGATTCAGAGCAAACTGAAACTCATTCAGAGAATGAACCGAAGCATTCGGATTTCAAGCAAGTTTTTCATGACGGGAATGAGGTGACTGCGATGGCTTTTGATAAAGTTAATATGCAGTCTGTGGCAAGAAATGATCGAACTGATGAAAAAATAGATGGAAGGAAGTTGGCCGTAGAAGATCCTAGCTCAAGCTCTCCTGCTCGGCTAATGATAATTAAGACTAAATCAAATAATTCAAATTCATGCTCAAGCTCCAGCTCAAGCTCGAGTTCGAGTTCGAGCGACGTTTCCAACTAATGCAACACTCCGTGGTAACGATACATATTAGTTTGGGCTTTTTCTTCTATATTTCTTTGTTTGTTTGGGGAAGCCCTGGTTTTGCTGGCTTGCAATTTTTTTCTGTGTTGGTGTTGGAAGTCTTTTGGATGCTTCTTTCACTATTTGTTCTAACCTCTTACTTTATTTTCAATTATCTTCTTTTTTTTTTCTTTCTTTTTATTTTTTATTATGAAGAAGATTGTAATCCCTTGTTAGAATGATTGAAGGCTCTAGCTAGTTTTCTTTTTTCTTTTTTTGGGTATGACTGTAAAGTAAATGCTTTTGGGCAAAACCTCTATAATGATTTTTTGAATGAATGAATGATTTATCCCAATCCTTTCAATTTTTGGTCCTAGATCTTTCTAGTTTGAGCTTATGTGCATTAGATTTTCCTGGTTTCTAAATCAATTAGAATGATCCATCTAGTTTAAGAAAACTATTATTTATGATGTCATCGCGCTTGTCGTCATCATTAAGGGATGATACTAAGGTCTCGTTTGTCTAGAAGTTTAAAATTAACTTGGTTTAATTTTAATCAAGCATATCACATTACACATAAAATTTAATATTAAAAATTAAATTTATTTCACATTCTACACATATTACAAAAATAATAACTAATTTATATTACATCCCTCACATATTCTAACATAATAACTAACTTTATATTACATCCCTCATATATCCCAACATAATAACTAATTTTATTTCACATCATTCATAATTTTTAATAAAAAAATATTTCTATCCAAGTTTAATTTTAACCTTCTTAAACTTAACCTTACAAACAAACAGACCTTAAGTGATAAAGAGGAGAAAGCTAATAAATGAAGATGATAAAGAGAGGAGAGGTCAAGAGGAAATGATACGTAGCCCTCGCACCTAGCCGTCAAAGATTATAAAATATTTGGGTATTTGGCCTTTTCAATAATTAAGGGGATAGTATAATATTAGTTTTATCTAATAGTTGAAGGCGTAATATATTGTATCTACAGGTGTAATATATTGTATTACATAGTTTTAGGCCTATGTAATTATTTTGTTTGAATTAATCTTCGTATAGATAATGAGTCCTTTCTGGAGTTTATCGAGCCTGTGAAGAATTCTCTCTTTTATTTCTTTCTCTATCTTGTTAGTGGTATAAATACATAAGGTTAGTATATTTATATTTGAGATCCTCATATTATTATCAGTTACACTTAGGTCCTTAACATTTCATATAACAATAATTTCATTTTAATATTAATTTTCTAATATTTCACAACTCTCCCAAAAAAACATGAAATCTCTAAAAACTCTCATAATTTTACTTTATTTAAAATCAGCTTAAATTTTCTGTAACTTGAAATAACTTTTTTGAAATAAAATCTATTTAATTTATAATCAATTCAATATGTGTAAAACAATATATATTTAAAATTTTTGAAAGTTTATATATAATCATAGTATAATGAGTTATTTATTTGTAAAGTTATGTTTAATGAAAGTAAAAGATAATTTTGATTTTATTTTGAGATTTATAAAAATTTAAAATAAAATTAATTATATTTTAAAAAATATTTAGGCTATTAAATAAAGTTGCTTTTATGTTTTAAATTTTTTTGTTATTTAAAAACAAATATGTTTTATATTAAAGATTGTATATGATTTAAAATATTATTAGTTTAATAGTAAAATTTATATATGATATGATTTATAAGGATACATTTAACGTACATTAAAGTTTGCTTTAGCAAACAAACACAGATATGAAGATAAATGAATAAATAAATAAATATTATATATATTTAAAATATCATAACTTAATGTATATAATAAATATTTTAATTAAAAATATATATTGTAATTAGGCTTAATTTAATAGAAATTCATTCAAAATTGAAGTAAATTTTTACCTACTCTAATAAAACTCAACTCAAAAATAAATAATTTAATTTTAAATTGAATTCAACTCGTGCAAATTCATCTCAAAGCTGAGATGAGCAAAATAACGCATTCTGAAAAAATTAACAAATTGAAGACTTGAAAGTAAGGTCCTGTTTGACAATGTACTAAAAAATACGGTTAAAATTAGCCATAACTAAAATCTTAAATTTATTTTAAAAAATTTAAAAAATTATTTTATATCTCATCTTACACAAAATCCAACATTAAATAATCACTTTATTTCACATCCAATATAAATCTCAATAAATTAATCAACTTTATTTCACATTCTATATAATTTTTAATATAATTAATTTATTTTATTTTATATTATACATATTTTTAAAAAATGGTTAAAAATTTCAACTAATTTTTTTTTATTATCAAATAGAGCCTAAGGATTAAATAAAAAATAAAAATAAAAATAAAAATAAAAAGCTGAAGTTGTGGTCAATGACGCAGCATGGGCCCACCATAGTCCACGTGCAGTCCACGTCATCCGCAATTACCGTGCCATGATGAGGAACACACATGGCCATGTGCATGCATGCAATTAATTTCCCAGTTCATCATAACAAATGAAAGGGTAAATTGTAAATAGATCCCTCTAATTGTGTTATTTGTACAGCTAAGTCCGTATCTTCAAATTTTTGAAATTGGTTATCTAGTTTGGAAAAAGTCCTTAACTCTTACCTCAATGCCAATGGACCCAAACAAAAAAAACAAGAAATGTGAGGGACCTAGCTACTTATGGGATCAAACTAAAGAGAGCTATTTGTAATTTTTCTTATACATAAACAACTGATCATATGCCTCAGAATCCATGATGATTGAGAAATGATTAAATCTAAGTTGTTATATGTGTCATAGGTCAACCTATTTTAGTCCAAGCTAACTTAATAACGAAATATATTATAAATATCATGCATATCATTAAGACCAGTGAATAATATCAAATAAGTTTATAATTTTTAAAAATTTATTTAATTTTTTGAATTAGTTCATAAAATAGAATTAAATATATATCAACTTGACCATTTTTTATGATTGCTATTATATTTTTCTGTTGAAATTATCATTACTTTATTTTAAATTTTATCTACAAGACATTAAGTAAAATTATCTTGCAAAACTTCTTCTTTTTTTCCTTAAATCTTCATTTGAGATTTCACTACTAAAAGAGGACTTATTTGATAATTTATTAAAAATTTAGGGACCCGATGTTATAATTAAAAAAACGTAGATTTGTGCGTTATTAAGTCTTAAACTCAGGGACCTGAATGTAATACTTTAGATCATTGGGATTAAGTTCTTGTGCTGACTCAGCATTCAGCTTAAATAGCAGCCACATATCTTATCCACGTGGCATAATTATTTGATGGAGACCATTTAACTATAATATATTCTCACAGATGCTTTTCATGAAGTTGATCAAAAATTATGCTGATATACTGTTTTTTGTATTAGAAATGTACATAGTATTTATTTAATTAAATGATTATAAAAATAAATAATGTCTGTATTTGAAAATTTTACTTCAATAATTTATGTTAATAAATTAATTTGAAATGCGCTTTGAAAATCAAAATAAATTACTATAATAATATTATTTACCTCAAAATACAAGTAAGATAATACGAATATGTGCTTTAATCCAAAAAAGTATATATAGGCTATACAGTATTACTAATATATATATAGTATAATATATATAATACTATCATCAGGTATCATCCGGTAATTATAATATATCAAGTATAATTTAATGATTTAAAAAAATTTAATATAATTTTTGAGGTTGGTATTAATATTTTAATAAGATAATTTTTATAATTTATATCATTTTAATGAAATTTTAAAACAAAATATTTTTAATTAAATTAAAAAATATAAAAAATAAAAAAAAAACTCATACCCTTCTCTGTCATATCATACATACTATTATATTTACATATGTGCTCAACTGTTCTTGCAACCACCATGCACGTACACCTACACACGTAGGGAAGTCACACGTGCGACTCCTAAGCGAACAGGGCCACCACGCGCCTACTTCATTTATGTGGAGGAACGCCTCACGTATGCCCCCACGCTTGGAAGGCAGCTGCATGCAGTCCTTCGACGAAGGTTGGGGATATGAGAAGAAGCAAGGAGAAAGAGGGTGGGTACAATAATAATTTTGTATTTTTTTAAAAAAAATTTAATAAAAGTATTTGATTGAAATATTAATATCAATTTCATAAATCTCAAATTTTTTAAATTGTTAATCTTCTTAAGAACTTGAATGATATTTACCATATACATTTTTTTTGAAGAGATTATACATTATCTTTTTTATAACAGCTTCTTTTTTTAAAAAAAAATCAAATTTTGAAAAACTTTGAAAAAATGAGAAAAGGAAAATCATGTGAATAAAGCAAAGGAGCATCTCAAAAAAGATTGAAATGGAAAAGTCAATCTGACATCTTGTTAATATTAAAGAAAATTAAAAAAAAACATAAATATTTTGTTTCTAATAACTAAATCCTAGATAAAAATAATAATTACCTACGTGCCACACAATTTAATTTTATTTATGTCTTACCCATCTATTTTTAATTAATTATACTATGCACACTTAAATATTATAAAATCTTACATACACACATTTGAGTTAAAACTTAATCAAAATCTATTTGAAAAAAAAAATATTCTGTTAATAAATCATTAAAATTATATTTTTACTCTTAATGGTATATATTTTTCTCTTTCTCAATACCACAGTAAAGCGCTGATTTATCCTAAAATCAATTTACATCGCGGATGTCTTCTTCCTTTGCCGCCACCTAAACATTAAGGTTTTAGGATTTTCACTCAAAATATATTTAAATATCTTTAAAATAATATGATAAATAGCTCAGATTTTTTGTAATTTAATTATAGTTAGCTTATTAAAAAATTATGATTACTTATTATAATAAAAATAAGTTAAAACGTGTGTATGTAAGATTTTATAATATTTTGAGTATGCATAACGTAATTAACTAAGAATGAATGGGTAAAGCATAAATAAAATTAAATTGTGTTGCATATAAGTAATTATTTTTAAAAAATAAATAAAAGCAATTATTAATATTTATATTTTAGAGCTGAAGGAAGAAGGCTGTCATGTGAGTAAAGGAATTTGCCCCCACCCCCCTCTCTCCCTATCCCTTTGGCTAAAAAGGATGCATGAATCAAAAGTTTATTTTATTCCAAAATTAAATGCTCTTTAAAGTTTGGACTTTGGTTAGCATCATCATTGAAACCATATGCTTTTCTAAAAAAATATATATAAAAAAAATTTCCTTAATTTTTATATTCTAATTAAAAACCACAAATAGTTAATTAAAAAAAATTATAGCAATAATTTTGGATAAACACAATAACAACTCGCTAAATATTTATTATGTTATTTGATTAAATGATACATATCATGCGACTACGAAAGTAATATTCATTTAAAATTAAAGTACCACTACAAATGAACCTAACAATATATGCGAGATGGATTATCAAAAAAAAAAAAAAAAAAAAAAAAAAAAAAAATATATATATATATATATATATATATATACACAAGATGAGATAATTTCTGGCCAAAATATGGTTAAGGCTTATATATATTAATTTGCTACATGTATATTAATTTGAAAATGTGATGTAAATTTTTGCCCCACATGTATGATTGTTCATTTTTTTTAATAATGAAGCTCTCATCTTATTTATACTTCTAGATAGTTTGGAAAAACATCAAGAATATTTTTTTTTGATGAAAGCATAGAGCGATATTACTCTTTCGAGATAGCACGTCAAATACATCATGGCTCTAATATGAGGAAGCTCAAAGACCTACATCATAGCTACGTGCTTCCCCAGAGAGGTTTCGTAAGCTCTATAAATTATTTACTTTAGTAAAATTCTTACCACCCGCCCCACCAACGGGCGCGGTGGTTTTCACATAAATATTTCGATGCATCTTTTTGCATTCGTTAGATCTATTTGTGTGTGTGTTTTTCTACATCAACAGTATCCTTTAGTCTCCTTCACTTTATTGCTTTCTTGTATTTTTTATTTTTATAAACAATCAGCTTATATATTGTGCTGCACAATTATTTTTTTCTTTTTTTGATAGCAGAGATCTCATCCACTCCTCTAGTTGACGAGAAGTTACTGGGTTCGGACGGCACACCGACCGGAATCCAATCAAAGGGCGCCACATGTGCCATACAGCTGGGTTCGGAAACACGTGGCGCCCTCTGATTGGGCGTCCGAACGATGTGCCGTCCGAACTCAATAATTTTTACTAATTAACAGCCTTTCATTTATGCCATTAATCTATAATTTAATGTAATTTGCAGCAATCAATTAAATTATCAAACTATAAACATTTTCTTATAATATCTATGATCTTGGATTGTGTCTTTAAAATTGAACCAAAGGGACCAATTCAAATCAATATTTGACTGTTAAAGTATTTTTTAATATTTGAAGTTTTAATTTTATTATTTTTATATTTTTGCATTCACTAGCCAACTTTTTAAACTATGTTTTCTGAGATTAATGTGATACTTAAATTGTTGCAAAAAATATGTATGAGTCATTCAATTGAGCTAATAGTTCAATCGATTGAGTCGATTCAATTATGAACCAGCCACCTGACATGATTGAACTTCAATCTGATTCTCGAAATAGTTATGAGAGGTGTAATTGGTTTATTAATGTTGTTGTTATTGTGATGTTATATTAAGTCAAATCGATTATATAATTTGATGACATGCGTATTTAGATAATATTTTAAATATTTACAAGATTATTGCTTTAAAGGAATAATTACTTACATGTCACACCATTTAGTTTTATTTATGTCTTACCTATCCATTCTTAGTTAATTACGCTATGCACACTCAAAATATTATAAAATCTTACATACATATATTTTAACTTTTTTTTATTATAATGAGTAATCATAATTTTTCAATAACCTAACTATAATTAGATTACAAAAAATCTGAGCTTTTCATCATATTATTTTAAGAATATTTAAATATATTTTTAGTGAAAATCTTAAAACCTTAATGTTTAGGTGACAGCAAAGGAAAGAGATATCTATGATGTGAATTGATTTTAGGATAAATCAGCGCTTTAGTGTGGCATTGAGGAAGAGAAAAATATGTACATTAAGTGTAAAAATATAATTTTAATGATTTACTAACATAATAATTTTTCAAATAGATTTTGATTAAGTTTTAACTCAAGTGTGGTATGTAAGATTTTGTAATATTTTGAATGACCATAGCCTAATTAACTAAGAATAGATGCGTAAAGCATAAATAAAACTAAATTGTGTGTATTTTAAATAGTATATCACATCATACATAAATTTAATATTAAAAATTAATTTTATTTCACATCTTCCATACATTATTAAAATAATAACTAACTTATATCACATTCCTCATATATCCTAATATAATAACTAATTTTATTTCACATCATTTATAATTTTTAATAAAAAAAATATTTTCATCTAAATTTAATTTTAACCTTGCTAAATTTAATCTTATAAACAAACATGCCCTATAATATTGGCATGCCCACCTAAATATTTAACAATATAATAGATAACATAAAAGTGTAGGTTGCAATTATTTTTAAAAATTATTTGAGGTTGATAATCATCTAATATTTGTAATTTTGCTTAATATTAAAATTATATTGAACTAAAAGTTTTCAAAATTTAATTAGGAGCATTTATGTTGTTTTATTTTTTTTGTTATTCTTAATTAAATTACTCAACTTTTTTTAAGATGATTTAGGTTAATGCACTCCAAACTTTGATTAATTAAATTTGCATGCAAATTTCTAAAGGGGAGCATGCAACCTAATCATAAACTGCTCCTAGCAAGAAAAATAATAATAATAATTTAAGTTTAGAATTTTTTTTATTTGAACAGAAAATGAAAGAAAAAAATTTTTAATGCCGGATTATTTTCATTATTTACAGTCTCTCAAATTCTCAACGGTTTTAATGATAACTAATTATCAGATAATTACATCTGCGTGACGTCACGTGATGGTATGATGCGCCGCAGGTATCACATAACAGAGCAGGCATTAGGGTTGTCGTCGCTGAAAAGCTGCGGCGCGTGCAGCATCTCGACCCGATACCCATGTGATCCGTAGTACGCCAGCTTGTTCGCCTCCACCGCCGCCGGCGGCGGGATCGCCACAGCGACTTCTTCTTTCTTCCAGCCAGCGGCGCCGCCGCAGCCCTCCTCCTTCCCCTTCTTCTCGCCTCCTCCACCCTTCTGATCCTTCTCACCGGCGGCGGCCGCTCCTCCGTCTTTCTTCGCCGGGACTACTTCGACGCCGCGCTTGAGCTTCTCCTTGAGAAACTCTGGCAGCGACTTAACGTCCATCGTCCCTTTGACGGTTACAAGATCCTTTAGGGCATCGACGCTCACCTCTTTCACCCCTGCAAATATGTCTCATCACATATTAAATCAGCATATAAATTCCGCGAAGATCTGAATCAGTTCAGTACCTTTGATCTTGAGAATGGCCCTTTTGATTCTCTGAGTGCAGCCGTTACAGTGAAGGCGAATTCTAAGCACCACCGTTGACGCCACGGGCTAGAATCAAATCCCGCAGGAAGATGCAGAATTACTAATTCAGTCTACTGAACAAGAAATCGAGTTCTAATTGATAGCTCTCTGCGAGTACCTCTCTTGATTTGTTGTCCTCGGGCTTCTTCTGGTCATCCCCGACGTCGGTGAGCTTCTTCCCGCCGCCGGACTCGCCGCCGGAGCTCTTCGGCGGCTTCGATGGCGAGATAATCTCCACCTTCTTTCGGGTCTTCTCCTCCACGCGATCTCGAAGCTTCCACGGATCCAGTTTTCCGATAACGGTGAGCCTGTTGCCAGCTGTGTCGATCGTCATGTTCTCCACTCCTACACCGAACGCAAAAACGGTTCGTTGAAACAAAATGATGATTAATTCGAGGGAATCTTTTTAGTTTTGGTTTGTTGAGTGGCAGAGAGCCGCGCTCGAGAGAGGGTGAGAAATAGATAGGAGAGTTCAAATCGAAGCATTTACTTTACTGATTTCTTCTTCTTAAGCTAGAAATCCGAAATGTTCATCCAGATCTGATGTTTGATCGCCGGAATCGCGCCTTCATCGAACGAAAGCTTAGACACACAGAGAGAGAGAGAGAGAGAGAGAGAGAGAGAGAGAGGTACCTTCGAATCCTCTAATGGATCGTTTGATCTTCATGGCGCAGCCGTCGCAGTGAATGTCGATCTTGAGAACGACTTTGGAACTCCCCTCCTTCTCCGATCCTCCTTTCTCTTTATCTGCTGCTTTCTGACCTCCTCCTGCTAAGACCCCTGGTTCGGCCTTGTCTTTCTCACCATCTCCCTTCTCCTTCTCCTCTTCCTTTCCTTCCTGCACATCAAATCAGTAATCCAAATTCTAAAACTGCAAGCAAACGATCAGCATTCAGAAAACAAAGAAGTCAAACGTAAACGAAGTCCTGTATCACCTCTCCCATGGCCTCTCTCTCTCTCTCTCTCTCTCTCTCTCTCTCTCTCTCTCTCCTCACCCCCCTTGATCTCCGTCGGGTGTCAGTGGAGAAAAGGTTTGGCCGCCGGCGGAGCTATATATAGAAGGCGGATCCGGATCCGGATCCGGATCCGCTAAGAGATGTCCCCATGTTCGCCATCATGTTGTACACAACGCTTGCATGATGCATTATGAATGAATGTTTGTGTCATACATGCATTAGCTTTGTTTGATAACTGATTAAAAAATTTATCTTATTTTAATCATGATTAAAATCTTAAATTTATTTTAAAAAAAATTTAAAAATTATTTTATATCTCATTTTACATAAATTTTAACATTAAACAATTACTTTATTTCACATTCAACATAATTTTTAATATAAATAACTCACTTTATTTCACATCTACATATTTTTCTAAAAATTGTTACAAAAATTTTTCAAATCATTTTTTTTTCCTCTGACCAAACAAAACCAGTGTATGAAGCCATTTGACGGTGGGTGCTAGCAATAAAGTGATGAAAGATGCCTTTTTTCTTGCTATAAATCCCAAAAATTGAAGTTTTGCGATCCTTCGTGAGGATGAGGAGGAAGTTGAGCATGCTCGTTGAAAATGTTTTTGAAGAAAATCATTATTGAAGTTTTAATGAATTATATTGAGATTCCTTTAAGATAAAGAAACCATGATCGATGTTTAAATTAAGATTTGAAACCTCGAAGAAGAAAGCTATATAGAAAGATATGCAAATCAAATATGAGGAAAATCTCGAAGAAAGCAACCTTTGAGATATCAACTTTGTGGAAAGTCATTTAAAATTAAATTGTATATTAGATTGAATCAAATTATATTAAGTTAATTTGTTTTTATAATATTTATTATTTAATGATAGTAATAAATAAATAAAATGAATAAATTTATTATTTTAAATATTTATTAATATTTTTGAATTTGTTTTTTAAAAAATATTAATTTACTGATTCAATTGATTTAATGGCCGATCCAATTGGTTTTATCGTGAAATAGATTGTAATTCGGTCTTTGTTCTAGTCAATTTTTATAATATTGATTTAATCCTATTATATTAAAAATTAATAATAAAAAATATATTAAATTTCTCATTCTTTTATTATAATTTGAAAGATATCTAAATATTATCTAATTTATAGTAATATGTCAATATTATTTTAGAATTAATTTTTTAAATATCAGGATTTAAGATTTACTAGACATATCACGTACGTCTACAATTTTGAAAAATATCACACAAGTCCTCAAAATTTATTGTATAGATCATTGTGGTTCTTCTGTGACGGTATTCATTAAACGCTGTTAAAATTATGAAAATACATTTATTTTACCCTTTCATATTTCTGATATCCAAATGCCTGCGCGCGGGTCGCTGCAGCGTCACCGGCGCGCGGGGCCGCGCGCTGCAACGACTCGCGAGCGAATGCCGGCCCGTGCGGCGGCGCACGTAGCCGCCTGCATGCGGACGCCCGCGCAGGGCACCTGCGCTTGCGAGGAAGGGTACAATTGTAATTTGACATTAAAAAATTTATAATTTCTTAATTAAAAATTTAATTGAACGGAATATTTAATGGAAGATGTTTAATTAGATCTTATTAAAAGCTTTTTATAAATATTAAGGATCACAATGACTTATACAGTAATTTTTAGTAGGACATGTTTTTAAAATTGTGGAACTATATGGCAAATCGCGTAAACCTCAAGGGCCTAAGTAAAATTACCCAAAAAAAACAATCTGGTATTATTGTAATTATCGATTTGTTAAAATGCATTTAGCAACTCACCCCAGTCTCCGACTCACCGCCAACTCGCTCGCGTCTCCTTTTTTACCGTTTTATTTGTGCCTAGGGTTTCATCTCTGTCGCCACTCACCGAAGAGATGGTAAGCGACGGGAAGCATCGGCCACCGGATGACGTTGACAAGTGCACAGTGCATTTGCCTAAAACATCAACTTTAGGCAGGAGCTCCTGGTGCACACCGGCTTTCTCCGGCTGTCAGTCTGCTTCGACGAGCGGTAGTGCTGGGTCTCCGTCGAGCCGGAGCGAGCAGGCTGTGGCGACAACGCCAGCAAGTGATAGCACCTTCGTCCGACGGTTAAACCACCTTGGCATCAAAGGAGATGAGGCAGGATCGTCACAGGGAGATGCCAGGTATTGAAATTAAGTTCGGATCCAGTTCTTGTTCGCTTATTGCAATTACTCATTCACTTCTTCATCCATAAATTGCAGGGAGTATAATATGGTACTTCTTTACCCTGACGAGATGATTAGTGGTGGAAGTTGTCTTGTTTTCGTATTGAACGCACGTGGTTATGGTAGTTATAATATATCTGCGGTATTGTCTTCCCAAACTACTTGAGAGAGAAGAAATTTTATGCACTTAATAGAGTGTCGAAGTCTTGATCTAGTCCTCTCAGCACTAACCATCAGGGTGTTTAACTCTTTTTTTACAAATTACTGCTTGAGCAATGTTTTATACGAAAATGGTGTCTGTGGCTAGTTGTTATGAATTTATGATGAAGATTAATCACCTAACGTTCAGTACTACTTACTAACAAATTGCTTGGAGATGAGAAAAAGGTGTCAACATTCCAAGATAGCCTGTTAAATGAGGTAAATTTGTATTATTGTTGATTCTAATATAATTCTAAATAAATATCTAATCTTTAGTAAGAAGTTCACAGTTGAGAATTTAAGGTAGTACGGAAGTAAATTGCATACAAGCAAGCATGATTTTCTGTGCATTATAGAAGCTATTGCTTTTAAAATAGAATCTTGTAGAGGTTAAGAATGCTCTGTGTAGTTAGATGACTTTATTTTTGGAGCGTGAAAGCTGAGTTAGACTGCGTATGAGGCTATTAATGAAGGTGCTGGTAATCTTAATGAGCTTGAGTGCCCTCACGTCATCCTGGTGTTACTAGCAGCCTAGAAATTGTCATTCTGAGCTTGCCCACTTTCTATCCTTTGGATTTTGACATATGGGGTAATGCTTGATGGAGATACGTCTATGCAATAAGCCTTAAATGATGAAAAACATTTGTTTTGAGGTAAGTAGAGTGACATGACATTTTTATCATATGTTGGTCATTTTCCAAGATAATCACTTTTTTTTTTGTCTGATAGAATCATACATATTGTTTGTTCCTGTTCCTAGCTTTGATTGATAAATAGATTAATTACATAGTAGATCTTGTGTTAAGAATTTACAGTACTTAAGTGGAAGCTTCTGTATCTAATTAATATGATCGTCAACAGTGCTAAAAAGAAAAAGAGGGGAATACGTGCTGTTTCAGGTGATAAAAATGGGAGGGGACTTCGACAGTTCAGCATGAAAGGTTAATCGTGTACTTATTTTTTCCTTGTGTTCATATCTTTGTCATTTTTAATATACCAAATATCTATTTCATTTTCCATGTGCCAGTTATCTAGTAGTTTTTTAATTTACTTTTGGCAAATTCTGGTTAGGAAACTAATAGTAGTATCAGTTCAGCATATATTGCGATGGTATTCATATTTTCTCACTCTATGTATACTTGTTGTTCATAGTTTGCGAGAAAGTAGAAAGCAAGGGGAGAACAACTTACAATGAGGTCGGTTGGGTCTCTCTTCACTCTCTCAATTGGTGATTGGCACTTTGCTCATGACTAAAACCATGCGTTGTATGGCTTGTCAACAAAGAATAATCAAAGCAGCATACGGACAATATATTTTCTCTTAATAATCATTTGGGAAAGAGAATAGTTTAATATTTTTGAGAAATGTACTTTCTTATTTTATTGTCGTATTAATTTTCATTTATTGATAGATGTGTTGACTAGACATATTCAATGTGAGATTTCATATATTTTTTGTGAATGGTATAATTTTAATAGGATTAGAATTTGAAATTTGGGAGAAATACTCCACAAAGTAGATGTGAGATAATGCACACATTTTATGTGTGATCATGAAGAAAAAAAGTGATAAGTTTGTGAGATTATACGAAAAATGGTCCTATCAAGCAAGAACTTAAAAACTCTTGTGTTCGTTATCCTCAATTACGTAAGTTAAAGGAGGATGTTGATCACATAATCAAAATAGAATGATTGAAATAGAGGAGTGTGCCTAGATTTTTTTGTGATAAAAGGATGTCCACAATGTCGAAGGGAAAATAATTAAGGTGCTAATCTCTATTTTAGGAGTGAGTGTGGGTAGTAAGTGGCAAAATATCAATAAGATTAGCATAATATGAATGCATTTATTTTAATGGATGAGTGATCACGCTGGCGTGGATTGTATTAGAGTTGTATCAAGGAGAGCCTAGGGCATGACACTTATTAAAGGTAGTGAGGGAGGGATGGTTAAGCTGGTTTAGTCGTCTTCATTACCGATCAGTAGAGACACATGTACATGGATATGAGGGAGTCTAGGTCATCGACAAAAAAGGGGATGATAAGGCAAAAATGACTTGGTGTATAGTTTTGTATAGTTTTAATGCGACTTTGCTTGCGCTTGCAAAATTGTTGCTTTAAATAATACTAAATGAAGAAGAAAAATTCATGTAATTGACCTTAGTTAATTTAGGGTTAAGGCCCTGTTGCTTCTTGCTGTTGTTGTTGTTGTATATGTCTTATTTGATAATGTTTATAGCTTTGTAATTTACAATTAATCTAGTTTGAAAAGTGTGGCTATATTGTTCATGCTATATTCAAAGACATGGGAATAGATAGTGTCTTGAACAAGTACGATGTGCGTACATTGGACTTGATAGGGGTGGCAATCTAGGTTGATTAGTGGCAATTGCTGTTTGAACCATGCATTTTTACTTGAACTGAACCATTTAAATAAGATGAGCCATTGGAGCTATACCCAATCCACTATTTAGTTGGGTAACCCAATGGGCCATATCGACCTGATTAGGATTGATGGTTTGTAATAGAAGCTATTGAGCAAGGAGAAAGGGTGCATTGGCAACAACATCAAGTACAATAAGCAAGAAAGATGATGAGCAACAAAGGGCAAGATAGGTGCCATTTAGTTGAAGAGCAGCAAGGAATACAATGCCCATCATCGTGTTAAGGAGCAGAGAGGAGCGGTGACAAGAAAAAGTTGACAAAAGAAGTGGCTATGCATGGTGGCTGTTTGTGACGATGTTGATAGTGATGAGCAAGGGGAGGATGGTAATGACTTTGTTGACCAGGTTGCGGAGGGATGGGGGGAGCAAATTTTTTGATGCATTTGAATGATGGTAATATGACGAGGGTTATTGCCATGAGAAGCGCTTGATGATAACAGTACCACAATGAACTCAAGTAGTTGCATTCTTTTTTCCTTTTTCATCTGATACTCTCACAATTCACTAGTAATCAGGAATAAGAAGGTGATGAACACAAACGGTGCAACCTACGAGGCGAACCGTGGTGGATTAAATCATCATTATATATTTTTTTTGTAAATTTGATTTTCTGCTCAGGAGTAGGAGTTAATGGTCACGAGGAGTTTTTCAATATCAATTAGAAAAATTTTCACTTGAGGACTTATGATGGTTTGGGTGTTATTGGTGGGTGATTTTCATGTCAACCCAACAACTTGTTACTGGGTTGGTTTGTGCTATTGTGCAAGGTCAGATTATTGTTGACTGATTTCAGCCCGTAAACCAGGTCAAGTTTTGGTAGGTCCCAAATTACTTCCCCTAGCTATCATGAACAATTCTCTTTTCTTCTCTTTTCCACTCTGTTCCACCCACCATTACATGATTCAATGTAGAACTTGAAAGAGATTCAGAATTCACTAGAAACCCTACGTAGAGATGAATCAAAGCCTGAAATCAGTGAAACTAAACCTGAAATAAGTGAAACTCACAAGGAATATCTATTCTCACCAACTTCATTATTAGCATTTATGTGGAAATACATGGCAGGATTAGGTGGCATGGTAATTGATTTGGCTAAGTTATTATCCAGGATGGGTAATTATATATGCGCATAAAACACAAACAAACACGTATAATGTGCTGCTTTATACTTCTAATGCATGCAGGTATACATATATGTTTTGTAATGACTTTTGTATAACTGTTTGTCTTCTAAAGTTTTATCATGTAATAGAACATCTTTTTTTGCATCAAGTTAAAGGGCATCAGGATTCGAAAATTATAATGTTTATTAGCCATTTGGCTTATGTAGGTTGCAGATGAACTCGTTGCGGAGTTTTCATATCCCAGTAATAATGTGGAATCTCCAGATCAGGTAGTATCCAGTGGTTGGAGTAATGAAAGAGTACTTGCATGAGAATTTACTTTTATCGAATTTCATCTTGTATGATCTATTCTCATAATTTTGTGATTCAGCAACAATATGATGAGAAGAACATAAGGAGGAGGGTCTATGATGCACTGAATGTTCTCATGGCAATGGACATCATCTCAAAAGACAAAAAGGAAATTCAGTGGAAGGGTTTACCTAGGACAAGTTTAAATGATATTGAGGAGCTAAAGGTGAATGCATATTTTCTTATTTTACCTGAAAGATATTAACACACTGTTATTCTGTCTTTCTTGTAGTTCTTTCATATGATTGGATGTATACACCTTCAAATGTATCGCACTTATAAACTATTGCAGGCAGAGCGTGCATCTCTGAAAAGTAGAATCCAGAAGAAGAATGCTTATTTGCAAGAATTGGAAGATCAAGTGAGACTTATTGGATATTTTAATGAATGGATCAATGCTTTATAAATGTTTCATGGTAGTCCATCTAGCTATCTGTGTAGTGTTGAATTATCATATTCATATTTCTGATTGTCATCTACTCGTCTTGTTCTTATAAACATTTTATATAGATGCAGAACACATGTACCTGAACTAGTTTCCCATGACTGCTTCACCTATGTTAGTTGAGTGTAGTATTAATGCTAAACTCCACACAGGATACAAATATTACTAACTGGATGAGCATATAGGTTGCTAAATATTGTCTATTGTCCTGGACAAGCTTAATCTATGGGCTCATTGTACAGTTGTTTGGTAAATTATATTTTGTTGATATTTCTTTTGTGCTAAGTTTTTCCTTGGAATTTTTTGACGTTCTTTCAACTAGGTTCATTTACTTTGTTAACTAATAGTAGTATATTTGTGATTCTGTTGTCTCACTTTGAAAAGATATTCTTTTTTTTTCTCCCTTTGAATTTTCTGTATTATTCTAGGTTCATTTTCAGGGGAGGGGGAGGGGGATGGAATGAGGGAAATACCTGGAGTTGAAAGGTTTAACCTAGCTCAAGAGTTGGTGGAAAGGATCTTGAAATCCTCAATACATTCCACATATAGACCCCCTTCTCATCTATAGGAAAGTAGATGGATCAAGTCGTATTAGAGTTCCAGTTGAAGGGATCCAAAAATTCTCAAAACCTTCTGCATCTAGACCCCCTTCCCATCTATGAGATATAAAATGAATCATGTGGCATCATAGGGTTGATGGATGGGAGGGAGGGAGGGTATTCCCGCCAGCAACTCCATCCACTAGAGAGGTTTTTCTTAGCTCAAGATTCACTGGAAGATATCCCTAAATCCTCAAAACCTTTTGCATCTAGATCCCCTTCCCATCTACATGGACGGAGACAGATCAACTAGTGCCAGCAATTTAGTGGAAGATATCTCAAAATCTCTAAAATCTTTTGCATTTAGATCCCATCCCCATTTATGAGGAAAGAAATGAATCAAGTGGTATTAGAGCGCTAATCTTCAACATATGTTCTCAACGAAGAGTGCTTACTAAACCGCCGATGGACTGTTCATCTCTTTGGAAGAAATCACACAAAGATGACCAACACCGACATATATGTTGAACAATAAGGAACAATTTACATTTGAGTTCGTCACCCAAGTCATTCTTTTACTACAGTAGATGCCACAATGGATCTATTCAGCCTCTTCATTTGTTGTTAACCTTTACAGCGTTGTTGATGGTGTCACCACAAATAATGCAATGGTTATAGCACTAAGACTGTTCTAATGCTCTTATTGATGACTCGCCTCCTACTAAAACTAGATTTTCTTTTCCACAGCAAAGGCAAAGGTGCTTGCTTAGCTCAATTTTTGGATGAGGAAGGTGCGGAGTTTGCTTGTAACGCAGTACTAAAAGCCCAACGTCAACTTCATCAATGGTTACTTATCCTCCATTGGAGGCCAAGTGAAATTGTTTGACGCCACATCTCCTTGCTGTACTCTTGTAAGGATCAACTTTTTTTAGAGCAACTCATACCTTTTTGTCCACCTCCCTCCCTTATGATTCATTGGTAAAACTCCTCACAAATTAGCTACTTGAAATACTAGAAAACACCTCCATTGTCGTATCGAAGATGCGCATTACACCATGTCAGTGAATGATGAGTTGAAGCTCATTGAGTGAAGATCACCTTCATGAGTGCGTTGTACACAAAAACTAAACTTAAGCTAACTAATCGATCCATTTGACAAGCTTCTAGGCTTTTACGCTCTCTTGCATGAAGGGATTTTGATTTTAGCCTCCACCTGGTCTTGGCTTCTCTCTGTTAGAGTGAAAATTGATACCAACATCATCTTCCCCCTTTCTTCTGGAGGTGCTTCTGGCTTCTCACCCATGTAAAGGCAACTACTTGTCTCTCAAATGGATATCTTTACAACCTCTCGAAGGTTTGGAGAGATCATTTTTTGAGCACTTCAAGTACTTGAGTGCTTATGAACCTTGAGCACAAGCACTTCGGGCCAAAAACCTTGAGCGAAGAAGTCCCAAGGTCATAGCCTCGAGCCCAAAGTTGTACTCTGAGATGACTTGTCTTTGCATCAAGAAGTTGCTCGAGTCAAGAGATATCTTGAGGATACCTTAAGAGGATCCACACATTCAAAAAATCCACCGGGAAAGAAGTCAAATTTTGACATTTCTTGGAATGAGCACCGAAAGAAGTAAAGGCGTTAAACAAGTGATTTTTGTGTCTAGGGAAAGGTGTAATGGGGATAAAGGAAAAACGAATTTCGGTCGTTTATTAAGAGAGCAATGTGTAAGGCATTTAGTTGATAAAATTGAATAGTAGAAAACCTTCATCTTCCTTTTCTTCTCCATCATCCTTAGCCTATTCATCATTATCGATAAGAGATTCCAGCGAAAGAGAAGAGTGAGGCGGCGCTGCTGACTCCATCATCAAGAGTTGAGTGGTTCAACCATGCTGAAGAGCCAGGTGAAGGGAACTCAGATTCCCCAACACCTTTAGCATTCTGATTACCTTCCCACCAGAAAGGAGGTGAATTGCACATGGTCATGTTCATGGAAAATCTGCTTATCACAAAATTTGTTCAACTTTTTAACTGTATGTTTCATTCGTTTCTCAATGTGATTTCTCTTCCATTTATATTTTTAAGCTTGCACACTTGTAATACCTGGTAATTATCTTCAATTTTTTAAATTTTTTCTTTTAAGTTTATATTTGATTTTCATCCAATCAATCGATTTCTCTTGAAAAGTTTGGTACATAGGATCATAATGGTTAACAGATGTATTATTGATGCTTTCTGTATAATGCAACTATAAGAACCATCATAGCCTTCTCCTGTCATGAGTTATCATCCATTGCTCGTTGGTGATTTATGATCTGCATAGTGGTTTGAAGGTCAAGCTTATCTTACCTGATCATCTCAATATCCTACTTTTCCATATTAAGATCGAAGGTCTCCAGAACCTGATCCAGAGGAATGAACAATTGCATGGCTCTGGAGATGGTCCTTCAAGTGGAGTGGCTCTACCATTTATCCTTGTTCAGGTAAAACAGCCTTTATTCACAGCTTTTCTAGGTTATAATACTCTTGGATCCTAGTACTTTGTCTCAAAGGTTGATTTTATTTTTAGCAATAACCAAGAAAAAAATGAGGATCCTTTTATATTCTTTTTTGGCGACATTTTTTTTTTTTTTACCTGTTCTTTTATATACTTTTGCTGAGCTCATCTCTGCTTTGAAAACAAGAAGATAGCTCTTTTTCTGCTTTCATGTGACTGTAGCGCTTACTGCTGCTATAAGGTTTTTTCTTTTTTTGATGAAACATCTGCTATAAAGTTGATATAAGTAAAATCCCAACATGACACAGACGTGCCCAAGGAAGTATTTTTACAGTACTCTAAATTTGAGGTTTTAAAGTTATTTTCTAGACTATTTAAGTATTTTGAATATCAACTGAATGTATGGTCAACTGTGCTTTGATACGTACGTCAGAAAGCTTTCCTCTGGTGTGTGTTGCTTGAAATGGAAATTTCTGATAACTGCATGAAGTCTCAAAATTGTGATTCTTCTAGATATTAAATGCTAAATGGATAACTTTTCTACAGTTTGATTCTTTTTATTCTCTTTTTCATTTCAAAAAATACTTGATGTTTCCCCTACTTCGTGTTGTTTTACTGATGGTTGCGTTCGTTGAGACAGACTCGTCCGCATGCAACTGTTGAGGTAGAAATATCAGAAGATATGCAGCTGGTGCACTTTGACTTCAATAGGTGATTGATCAGATTCTCTCTTTAAATTGATCTATAGTGCATAATCATTGGTCTGCAATTGTAAAGTATCTCGCTTCTCATCATTCGGTGGCTGCTATAAATGATGATTATAGATTTGGTTCCATTCATTGTTTAAAAAGTTATTTTAATAAAATTAGCCTTTTTAAGGAAGATAATCTAAAAGCAGTGAAGGGTAACTACTATGAAGCTTATATCTCAATATCAATATTAATGTAGCTTTTTCAAGATTTAAATGTATTACTTGAGTAGAACTGAAAATTGAACACTTGATGCTTGTTATTGTTGAACACACTCAAGAGGGGGTGAATTAGGTGTTTTCAAAAATTTAAACAAATTTTTTGTAGATTTTATACCACCTACTTTTATGAGATTCTTCTTATAATTGTGCAGCAAGATATAAGTTTCACAAGCAAAATGCTACTTGTAGGTAAATGTGCAAGATATAAAAGAGAGATATGTCTAACAATAGATCTATATATATATATATGCATACATATATACTTATATAAAAATGCAGGTAAGTATAGTATATGGATATAGAGTTGTAAGTGTGTGAGTTCCGGTGCCTTTTTGTTTATGGGAAAATGATATAACAAAAGGAATGAATAAAAGGTACAAGTATGATTTAACAACAAAAGTAAATGTTAGAGTGCAATAAATACAAGTGCTATTAGATTGCTGATAATAACAATACAGTGTTGAGTTTTATCAGATAGTTGCTGATGATCAAGTGATTTTAATGTTTGGGTGATTTGAAACTTCTCGATAAGACTCGTCTGGTTTCCTTTTTCTTGTATCGAGTTAGAAAGTTGTCTTAGATCTTTGGTCAGATTTGGAGGCTTCAAGAAAATTGAAGTTACCTACATCGTCAAGCCTACCAAGTATTAATTAAATGTCTTGTATACTTTGGACAATTTGGTTTGTCTAACATTTGGATTTTGCTTGATGCAATATACTTGGAAAGTCTAATCCTTGAAAATTTGTAGCTTTTGTGGATTTTTGGCTTACAATATTGCAGGAAAATCAATTTTAAAATATTTGAATGCAAGTTCAAATGATACGTAAATAATTTTCTACACAATTTAAGATGATCCTAATTCAACAAATTAGAGCTAGGATATGCTCATGATAGAACATCATACAATAAATAATTCAACAATAATTTTTACACATATTGAGTTTCAGATTTATAGAGAGCAAATCTAACAATCTTAATAATAGAAAAAATGTTCAGTAGCCCTTGTAGAAGATTTGAGAAATTCATTAAGTTTTAGGATTCCCTTATTGAGACAGAGACTCTTGATCTGCAATGGTGATGGCATGCAAGACAACAGAACAACAAAATTAAATATGGAAATGCCACTAGTAAGTGCACATGGCGATCCCGCTAGTTTGAGCAACACAGTTATGAATAGGCGGAGTGGGACGTCGACTGAATGGATCAGAGGTGTAGGAACAACGAGGTGGCAACACATATAAACGATGAGATTGAAGCAATACACAGTATTAAACGAGGCAATGGGGTGGTCAATTGTGCGCAAAGATGGCGAAGGGTGGTATGACTCATGGCTGGAGCGACAGACATGCCGTCAGGCGGCGAGGTCGCTGCGAGCTCGGTTCGATTGCAACAGCCAAGCGGGAGGGGAAGGTGGATCGGTGGACAACAGGAGGAAGCTCTTCGACGACGACGGGGCCTCGGTAGATGGTATGCGACGAGGAGGTGGGCGTCTAAGGGAGCGTGATCGCCTAAGGCGATTTGACGGTCGAGAAAGTTTGACAGGAAAATTAGATTTGGGGAAATTTTAGTAAGGGGCTCGTGGTTTTTTGGGACCTAGAGGCTGAGTTGAATCAATTAGATGTAGTTGAAGTAGGGGTTAAGAAAAATATCTTAATTTTTTAAAGGAATTTAGGGATGCTCATCTAATGCCCCATCATTTTTTTTTTCATCGAGATATATCGCACAATGTCAACTCAAAATAAGCTTATTTCAAGATATCAATTCTCTAACCCAAATCAAGGCTGATATTAAAAAAATTAAATTTTATTTCATCAAATACGCTACTAACTATAACAAAAGAAGGCGACCCTTTTATATAAAGATATCAATGTATGACAACATGAAAAAAATAAATGCAAAAATAAACGTTTAAATACAATCGACTAAATAAGAAAATATAAAATTAGATATTATGGTGATTATTATGTCTTCCAAATTAGCTCTAAATCTTCACTATATATATATATATATATATAACAAAATCTTTAGTTAATATTAACCAGTTAAATCTGTCTCGAATCATTCCAAATCAACCTAAATTTAAATATGTGATTAGAATTGAGCAAACCTAGAAATAACTATCTTGTCTCCTCCAACTCTCCGTAGGTGGAAAAAACTTGACTTTGTAGAGTATGGATCAAACGGCTCACGTTTCTCCAAAAAGGTCATGTCATTTAGTTGTAACCTTTGAGGGCATGTTTGTTTGTAAGGTTAAATTTAATAAGATTGAAATTAAACTTGGATAAAGATATTTTTTATTGAAAGAAATGAATAATTTGAAATAAAGTTAGTTATTATGTTGGGATATGTGAGGGATGTGATATAAAATTAGTTATTACATTGAGATATATGAGGGATGTGATATAAGTTAGTTATTATTTTAGTAATGTGTGTAGGATGTGAAATAAAGTTAATTTTTAATATTAAATTTTATGTGTGATGTGATATGCTAGGTTAAAATTAAACCAGGTTAATTTTCAACGACCAAACAAACGGGGCCTGAGTCTCTTAAAAAAGGTAAATATCTCACCAAACCAAATAATATTGACAATCGAATTCAATTGAAAATTATCTGTTCTACAGGTTTATTTGATCAGCTCTAATATTGATATAAAAGTGAATTTTCACTATGGACACCAGTAGGTAAAGTTGCACTCAAAGTAAATAAAAAGTCAAGACCTTATTGATATTTTTGTTGGACTTTGACAACTATCGATCTAAAATATTGAAAGTTCCACTCATGATCTGATCATAAAATTTTAAAATATATCATTCGACCCAAATTAATTATAATTTTAAAATATATCATTCGACCTAAATTAATTATAATTTTAAAATAAATTTAGATCTTATTTATTATATAAATATATTCTGAAAATTCTTTAACTTAATTGTAATAATTTGCCTCACAAAATTGTTGATTTTAAATTTTGATTAAAATTTTATTTTCATCCTACATCACGTATGTTGACGGTAAATCTATTCTTACATTTAGTAACTGATCTCTCCCTCAACTTAGGAATTATTTGATTCATATTAACTTTATACCTTAGATTGCCATCATAAATATGTTGCATTTGAAGCCTTCACAAAATTGTGTAGCATTCTATGCCATCATATATATATGTTGCTTTTTTCCTTTTATGTGATAAAAAATTGAGGAAACACATATCACATAACATCCAGTAAGAGACATACGAAAGACTTCTCTTCCTTTGGCATCATCAAAAGGTGGGTAGAAAACAAGCTAAAGGAAAATAGAACCTAAGCAAAACACACAACATTGTTGAAGGGTTTATAAGTTTGGAGGATTTGAAGGAGTCTTAGTTTGTTCATAATCTTCTTTCGTCCTTTGTGGATTTCTCGTGCAGCTTTTTCATCGTCATCATCTTAGTATGCATAGACTTAGTATGCATAGACTCTTGTTGTTGCTCCAAGTGATGAACTTGTTCATCAAAATTTGTCCTTGAAAAGTGTGAGGTACGGTGAAATTGAGTAGAGGCATATCGAAGTGGAGGTGGAGGGTACGATGAGGATGAAATGTCGATGTGTAGGGGTGGAGGCTTTTGGACTTCTTGTTAGGGTGATTCACTATCCAATGTGAGGAGACGAGAACTCAGATAGAAGATACTTATTTTTCCCCACCCGTTAACCTTGTAGAGAGTAGTCCATGACGTCAAGAAGTTCGCAAATGATATTGCTATGGAGGGTAACGTTTTGCTGTGAAGAAGGCTGGAGTGACTCATGTATGCTAGCAAATATGATGGATGTTGAGTCGAGTACTTTAACATGGAGGAGAAGGTTGATGGCAGGAAGGTGGACTTGAGTCCAATCACTTTTATGACCACCAATTTGAATGAGATTCTCCACAAGTAGTATAGCCAAAATTTTGGCCTTCTTGCTACCGTGAATGAGCTTGGCAGTGGTCTCCCGAATCTTATTAAGGGGGATCTCTTCAACCTACTCGTTGCCACATGTCAATGAGTTCTTTGGAATCGATAGGGTATGCAATTGGGTTTAAGGTTGGAGGTATGTAATTGAACCCATATAAGGTAATGAGGTCGTCGTGAGTGATCACTACAAGTTCATCACAAAATATTACAGTCTTCTTGGAGAAGTTGAGGTAGAATATTAAGTTCACATAAAACTCCCTCACGATTTTCAGATAGCATGGTATATGTTTCCCTCTAAACTTGCGCCACTCTTGCCGTCGATGATGGCGAGGATCTCTGTATCAAATATGTCAAAATTTAGCCCTTGAATTTGGAAGATTGAATGGTTTGAGAGCCTACAGTAGAAATTGTAAGTGGCTTGATTGTGAAAAGCTGTCCCATCGTCTATGGAGGTCACCACTGAAGGTGGGCCTTGTTAAGAGAAGAGTTTGGAGATGGTATGGAAAGCGTAGAAGGCCGAATGGAAATGCAGAATTTATTGACTTGGTCTTGGGTTGTCAGGTGTATTAGGCTTGGGCAAATTCGCCCTTCCTGGCAAAATTGACCAAATCTCTTGACCGTTGGCCATCTTGGATGTTTGGCAGAATCAATGTAGTGCTTTGGAATCAGCGTAATTTGATTGATCAAATGTTTGACTGTCAGGCGGTTTGAGCCTTGGGCAATCAGGTGAATTGAAGATTGCTAAGCATTAAATTGGTAGAAATTTCGTTATGTTAACATGTTGGGTGATTTCTGTCTGGGGATTTCAATTTGCCTGAGATCGGAATTTTGGATAAAATTTTAAAAGTAGAAATAAAAAGTAATAAATGAAACTAATCATTTTCAAACATTTTTAAGTTATGTACAACTTAACAAAAACATATTATAAGTTTTATTTTTATTTTTTTTAATTCAAGTTACAAAAAAGGTTACTTCTCTTTCTAGTAATATTCCACGAAAAGAACTAAAATTGGAGTAACTAATCCTAACACAAAGAAGCATGGGTTCATAGTGCATATAGCTATGAGACCCCAATATTGGAAGAGAATGGCTTGAAATAAATTTTTAAGATCTATGCTATTTTTCCGCTCTTTCTTATGCTTCACCCTAGCATGTCATTTAGTGAACTCCTTACTTGGACAAGTTCTTGAAGAACCAAATATTTATGGGGGACATTTTGTTCAACTGAAGGAAATGAGTATAGTCTTGAAGAATCTGCATCCTCTTTTACCTTGGATGTTGGTTCCTGAGGCTGACGTGATGGACCAAGGTAGGGGATGTTTCCCTTCCTTGATTTGGCTTCTTGCTAAGGTTATGAACTTGGCTCGAATATTGCTCAAAAGCTAAATTACATTTTGGATCGAATTGAAGTCGACTTGATTCAAGTCAACTAATGAGCTATTTTTATGACATGAGATTTTTATCAATCTAATCTTGAGCTGACATAGTATTGAATTCAGCCAGCTTGAAATCACATCAATAAAATAAAAAATGATAGTTATAAATCTCTCTCTTTATATATATATAAAACTTATTTTAATATATTAGTTTTTTCGCAGTAGCCTAATGAATGATTATGCTAGAATTTTTTTCATGGCCATTTTTCAAATCCTATTGGTTGTATATTAACTTTTTTAATTTTTATTTCTAACCATTAAATTGATATGGACAATATAATTTAAGTTGGATAAGACATTATATGTAAGATTTGAACTAAAAGATCGAATCAACTTTGGCCCAAATCGAGCTTGAATTGATAATATACAAGCTAGGCCTTGCTCGAATTAAGTTTGTATCAATCTTTTCTCATTCATATTTGAATCAGATTGAGATCAAATTGAAAACTTTCAATTCAATTTTGAATCGAAGTTGGATTGACTCGAAATTGGACCAATTAATAGCTCTATTCCTTGCCATTGAGGTTAGAGGGGTGAGGAGGGTAGGAGATTTGGAATGTAATATATAAGGTAAGTGTTTAAATAGAAAAAATGTAGGAGAAAGAAATGTAAAAAAGTAAAAAGTAGGATAGAAAAAATAAAAAAAATGAAGGAAAAAACAAAAAGTAGGGGAGAGGAACATCTTAGGGTACCTTTCTCTCATGTTAGGCTAGCAAAATTATTTTTGTCTCTCTGGCAAGTTTGCCATTGGTTGAATTTAATTTGCCCAATATTACCATTTTAGCTCTAGATGTTTTGACAATTCTTTGGATAAATCATCTTTGGATGATTTTGTCTATGTGATTTTGAAATTGAGCAAAGGTGGTTTGTGTTCTTTTTGCTGAAGCTGTTGAGATAAAAATATAACTATATTTCAAATCTTATTGGTCACATCATAACAAATGTATGTTTGTTTTCTTAGGTTAATGTTAACTTATGTTAAAATAAATTTTAGGTTGTATCGTACATAAATTTTAACATTGCACTAACTATATTTCAAACCTTGTATAAACTCTAACTTTAAAATCATTTCATTTCACATCGTACACAAATTTCAAAATAAAAATATCATATCAAAATTTATACTTTATCTCAATTAAAAATAACCTCATAAACGAGCATCCTAAATTCTAGATTTCGCACATCCCTACAACAACAGCCATCACCAAGCCTTTATCATGGTTGGTGGGGTCTGCTACATGAATCCTTTGTCTCCACTACACTATCAAATAACAACTCTTCATTCAGCTCTTGAGTATTGTAGGTCATTTCACATACTTTCTTGCCATTTCTTTTTTGTACTTCCTCTTTCTCTTTTTATATAAGAAAAATCTAATAACTCAACTCTTCTTATTGAAGTTTTTATAGTCTTTAGCTTGAGTTGGACTTTTTAATTCTAGCTTTAGTCTTTGGTGTTTGCTTCAACTGTTCACTCATCTTGGCTTTATGTATTCTTTCTTCAAACTTCAATAGCCAAATGACGGCTTGGAACCTTTACTTTTACTAAAACTGTGACACGAACATACTATTAAAGGGTTGGTCGATTATATCACTGTGTCTGTTATCATCAAACTCATCATAGGTTTAATAGTTATTGATGTCATGTCTAACACAACTATTGCCGCTTATATTTTCTTACGCGTTTGAAAATTCAATTTGTATTATAATATTTACTTGCAATTTATCTTCTATTGCAATCGTAGAAGATACAATCAAGATATAATCTTATTAGTTTAAATAAAAAAAAATCTTGTTAGTTACATTATGGGAGTACCACCTTCTTCAAATTAGATTACAAAACTTGTGTCACGGAATGTTAAAATGGTTCATCAAAATGGGAAGATCATACAAATATTAACTTTTAAAACATAAAGAATATTATCAATTCTTTATAGATCGATACAATGAAAACCTTTTAAATTAAATTAGAACCGCGTTACAAACTAAATAACTCGACTTGTTGGGCAAATTCTGTCTATGACAATGTTCATATTGTTCTGAGTCTTATTCAACGATAATTTTCTGCAGTCTGAAATTTCTTTATTCCACTCATTTTATGTGTGAACTTTTTATATGCAGTACTCCATTTGAGCTCCATGACGACACTTACGTCCTGAAGGCAATGAGATTCTGTGAGAGAGAACAGCATGATGGAGCAACTGAACCCAGCTCCTATGGCGGTGAGGGCTCGAGCTCGCTAGGTGCGAGTCCACCCCAAACTTCGGCAGCCGGTAATGTGCCGACTTCACTCCCCATCCCTGGGATTTTAAAGGCTCGAGTTAGGCATGAGCACATGAATCATCTATAGATAGCGTCTCCAGTATTCTTTTTCGTGCATAGCTGGAACTCTATTTTCTTCCTGATCCAAATGATGGAGGGCTGCTTCCATATTGACTAATTAGGAAATGGGGAGAATTACATACCCATGTCCAAAATCTTTGAGGATTGCTCATTTAATCCTCAATTTCTCAATATTTCATACAAGCCATCCCAATCTTTTAAACAACACAAAAATCTCATTTTTTCCTCTTTTTATTCAGTTCTTTTAAGCACAACAAAATTTACTTACACATTTCTGTATTTTTGTGGTGTTTAAAAGACTTGGGGAGCTTGTGTGTAATATCGAAGAGTTGAGTGTTAAATATGTAATTAGCAAAATAATTCAAGCTCTTCAATAGCTTTTCCTCTGTTGAATATTGTTTGTGATGTTTAAAACTTTGTGGCTCGTATGTAATATCATAGAACTGTAAGTTAAATGGCGTTCAAGAAGATTTTAGTTATGCACATCAAAATGTGTTCCTGGTTAAGTAATCCTTTCTACTATTAATTGAATTTCTTTCTGCAATTTTCAATTAGTTCATTTTATCTAGATGTTTCTGTTATTTCTAAATTATTTTTTTATTTGATTTAATGCCATTTTATAAAATAATAATAATAATAATAAAGAGGATTTACATACAGAACACTGAATTCATCACAAATTATGCATTTAATCATCTTTTAGTAAATATTACACATATCACACTCTTACCACTCTGAATATAGATGGTGAAATGCGTAATTTGTGATGAATTCAGTGTTCTGTATGTAAATCCCACAATAAAAAATCAATCCAATTTCACTTCCCTCTATTGCAATTAGGGCAACATCTAATGGTTACTCAATTATGAGTGTTTGGATGACATTTTAGGAGCGTTTGGTTCGATACTATCTTGATGTCATGTCATGTCACTAGATATTATTTTTTGATTGACAATTCTATAATTTTTTAAAAGATTCTCTATAGATATTATAAAAAAAATTAATTATTTTTTTTAAATAACATGGCATAGCATCAAAGTAACATTGAATCAAAGTTCCTTTAAATGTTATTTTACAATGATAATCTTATAATTTTTCTATAATATTATTTAGGCAAGTTATCAAATCAAACACAAGTTTTCCATCTCAGTGGCATTGAACCAAATGCCCCCTTTGGTTTATTGCTTTGATTCTAGTTAGAATTTTGTAAATTTATGTGTCATTTGAGGTTCTATTTATAGATTTTTTTTTTAATTCATGATTTTGAAGATAGATTGCATGATCACTTATTGAACATGTTTATATCTATCATTCTCAAAGATTTATTATTTTTAAACGGCACCATTAAAGTTCATTATTTTCATGCAGCATCTCTATCTAATTTCAAAAACGAGGTGCTATTTGTAAATTCAAGATAGATTGCATATGAATAATTGCGGCATAAGAAGTATATCATGTGGATTTTTTTTTCTCTCGACTTTTTTACATTTGTTTGGTTTAAGTCTAGTTTATTAGATTTATCTTAAAGCTGGTCCAAATTGATAGAAAATTTGTTTTTTAGGGAGCATTTGGTTCGGTGTTATCTTGATGTTATGTCGTACTATTTAGATGTGAAATTTAGATGTCATTATTTGAGTGATAATGTAAATTAATTACATATAATATTAAATTAAATAATTATTTTTTCTAGATAATGTAATATAATTTTAAGTAAATATTGAACTAAATGCTCCATTAATATTAATTAGATATTCTTAATGCTTGAAATCAAAAGGAATGACAGCTCGAACTATTCGTGTTGGGATGTAATCGATTTACTTCATGGATTGGTTCGAGTTTATGTACTCTTGTAGGATGACATTTTTTTTATTCAAATTATGAGTTTTAATATTTATGACCGTAAGATGGGTCAGCGGGTTGGGTTTGAGTGAAATTCAAATCTGACTTGATCTGAATAGCTTTAACTCGAATCTTGCTCATTAAATGAGTCAAAATTCATGACTCAAATTTTACCTGATTAATAAATGGGTCAGGGCGGGTCGATCCGATTTTTTTATAAAGTATTTTTTGATAAATGTCTAACTTGAATCCGACTTGATTCGATGTTTAACTTGAATCTGACCCGAAATTTTTGGGTCAGATTCACGGATCGGATCGGGTCGGCACCCCTAAATTGTTACTGCGGCATCTCCTTTTGAGATCTGTTAATTCTTTTTTTTTTTTCATTTTTTCTCTTTTGATGAATGGTGAGATTTGGTTTGACGGTTTGACCAAATCCATCCAATTGTCAGATTTGCTCGAATTAAATTCCAGTTAATTGCAAAGCTGTCAAGTTTGGGGCTGAATGGAAAATAATAAAAGGATCTCATATGATATTTTATTTATTGCATTGATTCATGTGTAAATTCACCTCCTTGAATTATTTTAGGTTATTTAAGACTTTTATGCAATTTGGGCCTTTAAAGCATGGCCCAATAATGTTCGTTAAAGCCCATCTAGCGTTAAAGCCCAGCTGGAAGACACGTGTCTGCGGCACAAGAGTAACACGTCTCACATCCGTGCTAAATTCTAATTCACGGTTTTGCACGCAAGCCCCTAGACAATACCAAATTGCACCCAATTAAACTCACCAAAAATATATTAATTTTTTGGGATTTTTACATACAAGACATGAAATTTACACAAAATTATATATTTTATCATCAATTCGTAAATATTATCATTATCACACTATATTCATTTAAATTTTACGCATTTCACATATTTCACATATTTTATATACTTTATAATATTATATGTAAATTAAAATGTATAAATTTATTAATATTTAAATTCTAATATATATATATATATATATATATATTTTACTGTCAATACATCAATTTTCTTACTTCAATTAAAAATTATAGTCACGTGGATTTAAATTCAGCATCCTAATTGGAAATTTTAAATAGGATAAATAAGTTAAAATCTATAAATTCATAAATATTTAAATTATTATTTATATAAATTAATTTATTTATAGTATTTAATTAATATATTAATAATATAGTTAAGATCAAGATCAATTTAGAAATGTGAAGTTCACCATCAAAGAATATGGTGTGAAATATGTGAAATGTGTAAAATTTAAATGAATATGGTGGGATAGTGGTAATATTTATGAATTGATGGTGAAATGCATAATTTCGTATAAATTTCATGTCCTGTATGTAAAAATTCCTAAATTTTTTTATGAGTTGCTATATATATTCCCATACATAAATTAATTCATATATTAAATTATCCGATAGAGTATATTAAAATTTTAAATTATAATGAGTCAATGGATCAGTTTATATATATATATTTATTTATATATATATATATTAAATTGATAGAATCCAATGTAGACAGCTCTAGAATCTATGTAAATTAAATATTTGAACATATATTTTTTAATATTATAAATGAATTCAAAAATCTACATATAATTTTAAGATGCAAGACTCAAATATATGTCAAACTATCCTAAAATAATAACTTTGTTAGTAAATAATAGCAAAAAAAAATTTGCTAGTAAATAAATTCTTTATTCTTACTTCTTCTTCAATTACATCTCTTTAATTTGGATTTTTATGTAGTTGACTTTTTTAGTTTTTAAATTAAATAAATTAATTACTTAATTAAAATTATATGTAAATAAATTATTTGATATTAGTAAAAAATCTCAACAGATAATATTTTTTTAAGAGTAGTAGGTCAATTTGACTAACTTAATTGAATTTTTTTTATTAATGCCAAAATTTGTATATTGTTTTAAATTAGTGTATTAATTTTACTAATTTAAAATTATAAGATCTGTTTGTATAAAAGTCTAAACAAGAGAAATTTAATTTACTATTAACCCATGTTTTATGAATTAAAATATTTGTTTAGCATAATGTTTTAAATTTAACATAGAAGTCAAGTTTATTTTACATATTACATAAATTTGAATATAAAATTATTATATTTTACATTTTTACATATATTAATAATATTTATTTATTTTTTATCTTATGAAAATTATAATATTAAAATTAATTTCTATGTAGTAATAATAATTTAAAAATATATTGAAAGTACTTACCAAGTAATGCTAAGATTCAATTTATAAAATGGCTAATATGTAAAAATATAGAATATTTTGAATCACAAGAAAAAAAAAAACATAAAATATCTTCATTGTTCATAAAATCGGCCACATATATAATTAATAGGTATAATACATTTTTTAAGAACAATAAGTTAATTGAAATAAAATATATTTAACAATAATTTGATTTATTTATGTTTAAAAAAAATTGTAGTTTGTAGAGAAGAGCTTGAGGAATAATTTGAATTTTTGAGGGTAATTATGGAAAGAATCAGTGTAACACGAGCAATAGTGGAGTGGGAGAAATTCTTATAAGGGGGAGCAGGGTTAACACACAGAGGGAGAGAGGGAGAGAGGGAGAGAGGGAGAGAATGGCGGCCTTCAGATTGAAGGCTCTTGGGGCGGTGGCGACGGCAACGGGGGCGTCTTGGGCGGCGCTGACGCTACTTTCGACGCCAGCTTCGGCCGGCGACCGTGAAGCCCTCGCGTTGGAGGACGCACGGCGGCGGGTTGCCGATCCTACGGCTGCCGTGCCGCCGAGGGAGATCCAGGAGGCTGCGCTGATGGGAGCTTCGGCGACTAGTCCCCTCGACGTCTTAGTGATTGGCGGCGGCGCCACCGGTTGCGGTGTGGCCCTCGACGCCGCATCTCGCGGCCTCCGGGTCGGGCTTGTTGAGAGGGACGATTTTTCTTCGGGGTCGTCCTCTCGCTCTACTAAACTTATTCATGGAGGTGAGGCGATCATGGAACTCCTTGCTCTTTTTAAATTTCGAGGACCTAAAGGATCCCTTTTGATGGAGATCTTTAATTTGTGCCGTGATATAAATAAATCATTAAATTGTTGTTGAAGGCCTTGCGCCTTAGAAGACTTGTTTGGCATTGTTGGTGTGGGGGGTGTTTTTGGATGACCTATATTAGATCTTATGATAATGGGGTGGCTTTTTATAGTTGCTTGAAAAGCATTTCTTTTGCATGTAGTTGTATTACATCTGATATTTGACTCTGTTGGTTAACGATCTGGTGGTTTCTCCTGCTTCAAAAGTCTTCCTCTTGACGAATATTTACTCTCAGCATCTCAATGGTAGAAGTAAAATTTCTTTTGTCACAAAGCCCTATAGATTTCTACGTAGTTTTTTCTGGAAGAAAAATAAGGAAAAAGACATTTCTTGAATTAAGTGAAAGAAATCATGGAAAATAAAGCATGTTGGTATGATGTTAAATGAAGCTATTATGTTATGTCCCATTGTGCTAGATGCTTTTTATGTGTCCAGAACATTATGCTTTATTCGCTATAGTACTGAGAAATTAGAAATTGGAGATCATGATTACATTCTTTTCAAAAGGAATAATAATAATAACATGAATAAAATATGGTAAGATATCTTTATGGTGAGAAAATGAGAAGATATAGTGGTAAGATATCTATGGAGATTATGATTATGTCAATCTTACCTTCGTTAATCTTAATCTCTATAGGCGTAAGATATCCATGGAAAATAATAAACTATGTTTATCTTACGTTCATTATTATTTATAAAATAAAAAATTAGAAGCTGGAGATTATGATTACATTTTGTCTATAATAAGAGCGTGAGGAGCTCCTTTAGAAAGAAGGAATCGTAAGGTAATATTAACGAAATTCTTTGATGGCTGTGTGGTGAGATACTTTTTTGTTTATTTTTGATGCATTGTCATAGTTTATTTTGTAGCTACCTTTAATATGTTTGCAATTGTACTCTGATTTATTGAACTCCATGTACAGGGGTAAGATATCTAGAGAAGGCTGTGTTTAATCTTGACTACGGACAACTTAAACTTGTCTTCCATGCATTAAAGGAACGAAAGCAGGTCATTGAGAATGCTCCACATCTATGCCATGCTTTGCCATGCATGACACCTTGTTTCGATTGGCTTGAGGTTGTGTATTATTGGGCTGGATTAAAATTATATGATCTTGTAGCTGGTAGAAGAATGTTGCATTTGTCACGATATTATTCTTCAGATGAATCAATTGAACTTTTTCCTACTCTTGCTAGAAAAGGGCATAACAGAAGTCTTAAAGGAACAGTGGTTTATTATGATGGACAGATGAATGATTCTCGTCTAAACATAGGATTAGCTTGTACTGCTGCTTTGTTGGGTGCATCAGTTTTGAACCATGCAGAAGTGATATCCTTAATCATGGATGCCTCCAATGAGAGAGTAATTGGTGCCCGTGTTCGAAATAATCTATCAGGTAAGATGAAATGCCAATTTTTGCTATAATTGGAAAAACTTTTATAGCCTTATACTCAATTATGTTTTATCTTAAATAGAGCATAATACAGAAGAGAAATCAATGTAGCAGTCCTGAACTAATTTGGGATTTAAGGTTACTGTTGTTGATGTTGTTGTAGTATTCAGTATTGCTTCTTCTAATTCAGTTTCATGTCTACAGGTTGTTTTTGCAGATTATCACATCTGTATCACTTCTTTTTTATTCATTCTTTTCTTCTTGAGTCAAAACACTATCTCTTTTATTATTGTTTTTGTGAAAGTAAAGCCAGCATACTATTTTTGTTTTACATCTTAAGAAAAATTCTAATTAGATATTTTGACTGCATTGCTGGCTTCTTAGTTGTATTTTATATACCATATGTACTAGAGCCTTGTGGATGTATATCTTTTTACCATGTAAGACATTGGAAACCTGGCTTTCTGTCCTTTTTTTTTTCATTGCCTCTCAGGTTATGGTCTAGTCTATGCGTTTATCTAGGCTACCAGTTCATTCCATAATTTTATTTTTTTTAAACAAGGAGGTTGTACATGATTAGTAAATACATAATTTTTATTATTATGATTCTTTTTTTTTGAAATTTGGCCTAGTTTATATTAATATAAAACCAAAACAAAATACATCAAGTATAAAAGGATTGATCCTCATCGAGAATGGCGCAAAAATCAGATGAGAGGGACATTCCCCCTTCGTTATTCGACATCCTCAGATGAAGCAAAAGAAGCTACAAAATCTGTTGCTTTGCTTGCGGCTATATATATATATGAGTGTTGGAAAATTTGAGCCGTGATCCTGTCTGGAGGGTGTCCTTTGGTAGCCCGATGAGATCATCAATGGTGATGGTTGAATTGCCCTCTAGCTAAATCCCGTCCGTCGATTCCACCCACTCCTGGGCCACTGTAATCGTAACGAGTGCTCCCATGGCCTTCGTTGTGTAGACTGCATGCGTGTAGAGCTTGGTGCTGATTGCTTTGAGGAAGTTGTTGTGGTGACCCCTGATCACTCCTCCCAGGCCCATTGCACTGTTTTGTTTAACAGAACTGTCGAAGTTTGCCTCAGTCCATTGTGGGGATGGGGGATCCCAGCGAGATGGGGTTACTATAGCCTTTAAGGATGATAGGATCTCAGTTCCCCGGTTGGATGAAGGATGCAGGATGCTCTTAGGTTTCATTAAAATAAACTAGTGTAGCGATGACTCTGGGCGACGGAAAGGGTTTGTCGTGAATGCGTCCATTGCAGGATCTCCATGTGTGGTATAATGCAGCCACCATTCTGATTGTCTGAGGATTTTTTGGGTTCTTTTAAACTTGTGATTGCAAGTTGTGGAGGAAGCGATCTAGTTGGTGTGCATCCCGACCTTATGCTGGCAGGTTTGCTGGAATTAGGTAAGTTGTAGCAGCAGCAGCAGAATGAGCTGCTCTAGCAGTAGACAGTAGCAGCAATAGAATCAGCTACTGGCCTGAGCTTTTGCACTAGGGTCGGTTGCCGGTGGCCGATTATGTAGCCCAGGTTTTATGCTGGATACACCTTCGCTGGAATGACTTGCAGAAAAAGAATTGGAATAAAATAAATCCCTAGCAAGTTTGGGTGGACGGGTTGGAAGTGAGGGAAACAATAGCAAACTTCTTTTTAGCCTATTGGTGGTCTGAATTTAGCAGGTTGGGGAGGTTTGCTTTGCTTGTGGAGCTGAATTCTGCAGCTGATTGGAGGGTTGCAAACTGCATTTTTTGCAACCTGGTTTCCTGCAGATCGATGGTGGTAGCCTTCCTCTTTCTGCTCCTGCTGTTAGTGGCATTGTTCTGGATAGTGTGGGGAAGGCGTGGGGGTAAAGTGTGGCTCAGAATCTAATTCCTCTTGCTCTGTTTGGTTGTTTCTATCAGCTATCTCTGCCCACAGCATAATATGATTCTTTTAGTTTGGCCTACGCCAAGCTTTATTGTTTATATTTTATATTGCCAGTCCCAAGCCCGGGGGATTGAGGAGGATTGAGGTAGATTGAATGCTAGCATAATGTTAGTTTTATTATGATGGAAGTATCTTTTTTATCCATTATTCATGTATTATGATGGAAGTATCTTTTTTATCCATTATTCATGTAGAAGAGTATGCTTAGTTTTGCTTAGTGGCTGCACCAAGTTTTTCTTAATATTATGCCACTTAATTGTTAAATTGCATCAGGCAAAGAGTTTGATACATACGCAAAAGTAACTGTGAATGCTGCTGGACCATTTTGTGACTCTGTTCGAAGAATGGCCAACAAAAATGCCCTGAACATGATTTGTCCAAGCAGTGGTGTGCACATTGTTCTTCCTGATTATTATTCTCCTGAGGGGATGGGGCTGATTGTACCGAAAACCAAGGATGGTCGCGTTGTTTTCATGCTTCCTTGGCTGGGAAGAACCGTAGCAGGGACTACAGATTCCAGCACTGTTATTACTATGCTCCCTGAACCTCGTGAAGATGAGATACAATTCATACTAGATGCGATTTGTGATTACCTTAATGTTCAGGTAGCTAATACCTTGTCATAGTATCCCGGCTAATTCTTTTGTAATTCTCTTTTTTTGAGTGATATATAGGTTCCACATTTGCTTTTTCCCACTATACATTTTGAAAGAAATTTTTTGTGTCGACTCTTCTACAAAAATGTCTTTTTGCTCTTCAGTTTTGTTTCTTATGAAGAAGTTGCATAAATATCCCTTTTTTTGGTAATGTTTAACATATTTTGGGTAACATACAAAACGTGCGAGGCTTTGTGTATTGATGACGTAGCTATTTCTCATCAAGTGAAAAAGTTGCATTTGCTTGGACTTTAGTAAATACCAACATTCTAGAGAACCTCAATCATAATGCATGGCTTTTAAGTTTCTATCATGTTGTTACATAAAAACCTTTGCCTTGTTAAAAAATGAAACAGTGATAATTGCTCTATTATTGTTGCACTTTTATGTAATCACCTCCTAATGCTGATTATGTACATGTATGCTTGCCTTTTAAACTTACCTTTTAAACTATTGTATCAAGCATGCATAATTGATGGATAAAAATAAGTTTGTCATGGATTTCAGGTTAGGCGCAGTGATGTTCTTTCAGCTTGGAGTGGTATCCGCCCATTAGCCATGGATCCATCAGCAAAGAACACTGAGAGTATTTCTAGGGATCACGTTGTCCATGAGGATCATCCTGGTTTAATAACAATCACAGGTGGAAAATGGACGACGTACAGAAGGTAAAGCTAAATCATCATCATCATTAACATTATTATTCATATGCTCACTTTGAAAAGGAAATTACAGCCGCTTGCTGAGCCTCCTCCTAATTATAATGATTTTTTTTGATAAAGTAATTATAAGGAACTATTATATTATTTTTGAAATGGACAATTCATACTTTTCTATTTACATATAAAAATTTCATATGGGTTCTTTCAGCTGTTGAGGTTGATATATTTTGGTGCACAAAATTCACTAGCAAATCAAATAATAAATAGAAAATAAGGGCACCAAATTTTCACGTGGAAATCGTGAGGATGAAAAACTTTGGCGCCAGCTAGTGGCAACTTTAAAAATTTTTCACTATGTGAAAAAGTACAAGGGTGGATTAACTTGTTTCGAGGAGACCATGCCAAAGAATCTTGGCGAAGTCGACGTGATACAGGACAATGAAGATGAGGTGACTAGAATTTAAAGAATGGAGGAAAATATGAGGAAAAGTGGTGGATAACGAAGGTCTCACCTAAATGTCCTGTACCTTTTCCTTTTGGGATATCAATCTCTTCTAGAATTTTTAAGTTATTTCATTCCATGGTCAGATGCGCACAAAATAAATTTCATTTATCAAAATTTCTCCAAAAATGTACAAACTCCAGCCTATTTATAAGTAAATAAACTAAAATAAAAAATGAGAAAAAAATTAGATAACCGCGACTTTAGATAATTATTCAAATGGGATAATTACAAGTAGTTTAAATTAATTAAATTTATCCATTTAAATAGTATTATTCAATATGATTCAATCAATTTGAATAAATCCAATCAATTTAAATATATATGTAATTTACATAATCCTTCAAAGAGTAAGTAATGAGATCTAATCTGAACCGTCCATCATTTGGATGTTCTCATCACGGCAACTATTAATATATTTTATACACAATAAGCGGGCATGGACCATCCAACCCCCTGTATGACATTTTTGCGCGAATTAATAGCAAAGGGGGCTATCATTTCCTTCTAACTCAAATGTACCATGTTGAGTATGGTGCCCATGTTTCTTGGGACTCCTAGGCGGTGGCTTTTAATATTTGTGTGCATCGCATTAAGTTTCGACATAGCTAGGTAATATTATGTGTAGGATTAGAGGATATTCTTTGATCCTTGGGAGATCTATGCAGTGCATTAAAAAATGATACAACTATTAATGGAGTTGTTCAAAGTGGGCTCTTTGGAGTTCGTGTCCGCTTCTGCAAGGTCTTCTGTCTGTTTTGATCTTTATCACGTCTTGCCACATGTATGACCCAGATTCAATGTTCATATATAATGTAGCATGCCCCCCTCCCTAAGGCATCTAATGTATTGATGCACGCACTAGCTTGTGCGGAGCTGACACGTGTCATTTCGATTTCTATAAATATTTGTTGATCCCTGGTTTTAGCTGTAGGTTGGTAGTATCCAGGATATCTATGTTTGCGCAAATGGTGAACGTTGAAGAGCAGAAGGACGTCCCACTTAACCGTAAGCCTCCATCGGTAATGTAGATTAAGATCACTGCCTCATCACCAATGAGTTTTTCTTTACTTGGACCACCAGGCACTGAGATACTTAAATTCTCAAAAGCATCTAAGTGCTCGACATGCAAAATGGGAGGTTTTCCTGATCAACATAGGTGTGTTGACTTCATGGTTGGAGATGCACTGATGTTTAGGATTTATCCCAAACGGTTCCTTATGGGAATCCATTAAAAGTTAGCAGTTAGAAAAATGAGACCTTTCAAGGTACTTAGAAGGATTAATAATAATGTCTATGAATTAGATTTACCATTGGAGGTAGGCATTAATTCAGTCCTCAACATGGTTGATCTGACCCATTGTATTGAACCTCTTATTAGTACTTAACTCTTTTCTTCTAGCTCCATTATGCCACCATCTCCATTTCTGACAACCCGGACAACCCTAACCCCTACCTTTCCGAGACAGAAATATCTAGTGGTGTTAGTTCACACTCCACAGTGGAGAGTTCAAGCACCTTGGCTGGTGTCGGACCTGACCTGACCACCTTTCGGCTATTCCGCTAGGCAGGCAGATCACCAGAGAGTATACTTGATGAGCAGATTTAGGAGAGCATTAGTGGATTTCTGATTCGATTGAGAGATCGCATTCCCTACAATGATACGTGGTTCACCGCGCATGATCTACAAACTTTATACCCTAAGTTTTGGTGAGATCATCAGTAGCATCACTCGACGGAGTCTAGCTCTTCACAGCTGGGGAGAGTTGATGCAACGCATCCTACATACTGACTTCACTTACGCCCTCAGACCCTACTTGAGGGCTGACTTAATTGACATTTTGTGCCCTATTTTATTTCCCTACATTTTATTTCACTTTCGCACATTGTTATGTGCATTTGGACACTTTATTTGTAGTTTGTCTTTGTATGTTTTGGACCTATTATGTGTGGAGTAAGATGGGGGGTGAGAAATGTATTTTTGGGCTTATTAACTTATTTGTGGGTTATGTGGACTTGAGTTTTTATTAATAGGGGAGTATTGGGTCTTTCCTAACCAAGCTTAATAACCTTTCTATGGGATAAAACCGTCAAATTATTTGAACCATTAGATCTAAATAGTGAGATCAAATGGTTCAAATTACTAGGGTTTTCCTATATATAAACAAGGAGGGGTTCATTTAAAGGGGTATAGCTAAAGAAACCCTAATCTGGAACTATCCTTGGGATTGCCACTCCCTCCCTTGCTTGGGAGCTTGGAGTCATCGCCCCCTTGTTGGATTGTCACCGCCGTCTAATCGAAGCCATCGCCACCAGAATGGATTTTTTTTAGGATTGAAATCTCACTCTAATCATCTCCCGTTGACTTGTAAGTCTCTACATTCCCCCTCCAAACTCCATATGCTATTTGGATTTCTCTTTGATTTTGCCTCTTTATGGTGCTTTTGAGGCTCAATTTCTACTACAACAAATTAGATTATTTCTTGATTTTCTTCATTAACCCTTAAATGCTTTAGAATTCCATTAGATGCCCTCTCTTTTTGGATGGGTAAATGTTAGCTCTTATTTACTGCTTATACCCTCAAATTCAATACATCTCTATGTTTAATGCTCTAGGCTTGTTTATATCTTAATTTATCCCTTAATTTTCCTCCAAAGAAATATGTGCAGCTATGTTGCCTTGCAATTATGGCTAAATCATGCACATTAGTTAGGATTGCAGTAGCTGGTAATAGGTTGCAGGGCCTCGGCGAGTTGTCGTGGGATGTTGGAGTAGAGCTGACATTTTGAGCCTCATCGAACGATCTCCTTGGCATCCTTATCGAGGTTACGCCAAAGCTAAGGCCATTGGCGTGAGTGCCACATTCTTTAGTGTGGATCTCCTTGAGTGATGTTTCAGACTCTTCTAGGCAGTTTGCGAGAAGGGTAGCAGTGTTGGTAGAGTTGTCCCTCAACCAGGACATATACTTGGATGCCTCGAATTCCAGTTGCCTTGCGTCATCTCTGTTCTCCAATAACTCTCCGTTCTGGAGGTACTGAACTATCCCATCCATCTAGCTTGAGGGTTGTTCAGTGTAAGATTTTTTCACGATGGATTGGAATATTTGTTTCTGGTAGTGGACAGAAAATCATGAAGTGTGTAGTAGTGGCCACATCAGCCACGTCCAATCGCATGTTTATAGGTGGAGAGAGCAATTTAAAGGACAAATCAAACTTTTTTTGATTTGAGTTTTTTTTTATTTAAGTCTGTTATAATTTTTCTTCACTGTAAAAGATCACATGGTATTACCAACAAGAGTGATGTTATTGTTGAGAGAACCTTAGCGTAAGACAAGGCTATTGTGAAGTTCATTGCAAGAGTACTTCAATGGTCCATTACTGAATAGCAAAGTCAAATGGTGAAGGCCAGCAAAAGGAGTTTGGTAGAGCAGACAACTAGCCATCCAGTAGGCCAGTTCTTTTAAAGTCTTCTCATTGATGAAGAGGACTAATAGAGAAACAAGTTCTCTGCTAGCTATCTAGAGTCCCTAGGATTTAGGTGAGAAAACTAAATCATTATTGAAACTCAGGTAGTTGTTTGTCTTGTAATAATCGTGATAGAGCATTGTCTTGTTAAACTCTGCATCTTATATTTTTTCATTTTTGTTAGCTCAAGTTTGTACAGAGATCCTAGATTAGAGAACAATTATCTTTAAGGCTTTTAGTGTATTGCTTGAAATTAGTTTTTGATTGCCCGAGGTTTTGTGTCTTGTTGCTTTTCCATTACCATCTACATTAGCAAATGTTGAGCTATATAGATAATAACATGCCTTTAAGATGTTGAGATGCTTTTTGGGGATAATACCATGAGGTATAGTATGACAATTCTGCAGTTAAATGTTCTTAAGTGATGGTTTGAAGACAAATTAAGTGGAAGTTGGTAGGCCTATAATGCTTGGTATTAAAGAGGACAGGTAGTAGCCACTAGTGATTTTGTTCAATGTGGACGGCAAATAGGGACTTCTGAAAGGCTTATATAATGTCAGAGGGCAGGACTCCTGGCAGGCTTATAGGTGGAGGGGTATAGGATTGAAAGCCAACATTGGGAAGAAAGGACTGTTCTTGAGCTATATAAGTAATAACCTGGTCTTAAAAATGTCGAGGTTTCCTTTTGGGGAAAAACCATAGGGTTGAATATGAGAACTCTGAAGCATGCTTACATGAGGAAAGCATCGGAATAGTTGACCTCCTTGGAAGTCCATATGCTGCATTGAGTTTTCATGTTAAAGTGGACAATACGTTAACATCTAGGTCATGGATCGTTACATGATAGAATGTGAAACTTCAACTAAAACATGTGTTAATCTTTGCATGACTCTGTACTTGTGTACATAGACTATTGACAAATGTTTACCATTGAATATCATGATTTCTTGGTCGGTTTTGCATTTTTCATTGCGCAATAGTAACTATTGGAAGTAATGTGAGAAGCAAATTAATTCTTGGAGTATGCAAAAGTATTGATTGTTTATATATGCCAGTTTATTTGAGAAACCATGAATTTGTCATAATATGCTGCTTTGGAAGGCGATTGTCTTTGTTTAAAACGAGTGCTTCAATAGATGGAAAGAAGATCAAAAGATGAACTCATGTGAATAAATTCTTACATATGCATTGATGTCTTTTGAAAGCTCCTTGGATGCTATAGATCATGATGTACTATGAGAGAGGGGAATTCCCCCTCTCACACGATTTTTGCTCGATCCTTTCTTGGGATGTGGAGTATGGATGTACTTAATTTTTGCTTTCTTGAATGAGTTATATAGGCTACGGTCTATCTTCAAAAAAGAGAAAAAAAAGGAAAGCTCCTTGGATGCATTTGAATAATATCAGAATCTCTTTTACAAAAGCTCAGCTTTATATTAAAAATCATCGAGCCTTTGAAGTAAATTTAAAATGGTTAGTTGTAACCCTGATACTCCAGCAATTTAGGGAACAGGCATTTCCCATCATTCTTATATAAAATTTTTCATTTTGATTTCTTGTCCAATACAGCATGGCTGAAGATGCTGTTGATGCTGCTATCAGATCTGGGCAACTCACCCCCAGCAGTGGTTGTGTGACTGAACAGCTTCATATTGTTGGTGGAGATGGATGGGAACCTGCATCATTCACTATTCTCGCACAACGCTTTACACGTAGGAAGAAATCGTACAGGGGCAAAATTGTTCCTGGGTTGATGGACAGTTCCATTTCGAAACATTTATCGCATGCATATGGCACAATGGCTGAAAAGGTGGCTGGGATTGCTCAGGTTGGTTAACAATCTTTTGCTTTTCAATGGATGAATATAGATGAGGTCACTTTTATGTCCATGCTAGCAAAATTACATATCAGAAACCCGGTTCTCAATATTTTTCGTTGATATGAAAAATTGTTTTGCTAAGTTTCGAGAAAGTAAAAAAGTTTTGTGAAAATAAGAGTTTTGCCTTTTGCTATTATTTTATCATGTATTACTCCAAAAAAAAGTGTTTTTAAGCTAGTAGTTATTTAGTAAGAGGTTTCGAGGGTGTTTAGTTTCATGTTATTTTGATATTGTCATGTATTCTAGATGTCATGACATCTAGATATTAATTTTTAAAAAGATTATACATATCATTAAGGAGGTGTATGGTTCAATGTCATCTTGGTGTTATGTCATGGGTATCAATTTTTTTGAGTGATAATTTGATAGTGTTTTAGAAGGTTATCTATACATATCATTAAATCAAATAATTATTTTTTCTAGATAATATGACATAATATTAAGATAACATTAAACCAAATGCCCTTTAAATTAGATAATTATTTTCTCTAAATAATACGATATAACACTAAGATAATATTGAACCAAAGGCCCTCTTATTTTGATTGGGAAGTTGGGATCAAATTAAGCTGCAAATCCAATTTCAGCTCTTGGGGTTCTTGGGGACAACTTTTTGGACTTCGAAAGCGGAGGAACGAATGGGCTAAATTTCTTTTCAGAGCAAGGAAATACGAGAGAGACGGTGATATTTTGGCCATATTGATGATAATGATGAAAAAAATCTAAGAAAGTTGATTTTTGAATAGTGATAATCTAGTATATGAATTGTGATCGATTCAGTTTTGAGTATTATCATCAACATCTTCAGTAGTCTCCTTTTATTACTTATTTGAAATCCTTCTTTGATCAACATATTCATAATGTTTTTGCATAGGCTAATTTTATTTATGATTATGGCATATCTTTTTCCGTCTTCATTCTTCAAATCTGTAGAATGAGAATTTAGGCAAGAAGCTTGCCCACGGGTATCCATTTCTTGAGGCTGAGGTGGCATACTGTGCTCGGCATGAGTACTGTGAATCAGCCATTGATTTCATTGCCAGAAGATCTCGGCTTGCCTTTCTCGATACCGACGCAGCTCGTCGAGCTCTTCCCCTGGTGATTGACATCCTATCTTCTGAGCACAAGTGGGACAAGACCAGGAAGAAGCTTGAGTTGCAGAAATCTATAGAGTTTCTGGAAACCTTCAAGTCATCGAAAAATGCTCAATTCAATGATGGAAAGCTCACAGGTACGAGCACCACATGGGCTTCTACATGACCCCCCTGCTGCACCAGTTTTGCATGGTAAATTTCATCTCCTTTCTGATGTTTTATTAATTGTCTTTTCAGGTTAATAAGCTGTTTTCATTGTGATTGGGTGGTTGGTGTATTGCCTCAGGACTGAGGACTCTTGGTTGTTTTCAATTAGAGGGTCTACTGAACATGATTTCTCAAACAAAACTTTCCGAAAGGTTTCACCATTCCTTGAATCTTTTGGGATAGTTTGTTTGGGATGTCTAGCACTACTCAAATTTTATTATTTTGTACGAAAAAAAGTAGTCATTTCATGCCAATGTTGTAAAATTTTCTAAATATCATATTACATTAGAGTCCCTCAGTTTTCTAATTATTTCAATTTTCCATTCAGTTAAGAGGTATTGTTCTATACCTAAGGCCCTGTTTGTCTAGGAGTTTAAAATTAACCTAGTTTAATTTTAACCAGGCATATCACATCACACATAAAATTTAATATTAAAAATTAAATTTATTTCACATCCTACACATATTACTAAAATAATAACTAACTTATATCACATCCCTCACATATTCCAACATAATAACTAACTTTATATCACATCCCTCACATATCCCAATATAATAACTAACTTTATTTCACATCATTCACAACTTTCAATAAAAAAATATCTCCATCCAAATTTAATTTTAACCTTCTTAAATTTAACCTTACAAACAAACACACCATACTAAACAATAAACTGTAAATCCTGAATACAAAACCCAAAATTCTAAATTCTAAACCTTAATATTGGGTGTGTTTGTTTGAAAGGTTAAATTTAAGAAGGTTAAAATTAAATTTGGATAGAGATATTTTTTTATTGAAAGTTGTGAATGATGTGAAATAAAGTTAGTTATTATGTTGGGATATGTGAGGGATGTGATATAAAGTTAGTTATTATATTGGAATATGTGAGGGATGTGATATAAGTTAGTTATTATTTTAGTAATATGTGTAGGATGTGAAATAAATTTAATTTTTAATATTAAATTTTATTTGTGATGTGATATGCCTGGTTAAAATTAAACCAGGTTAATTTTAAACTCCTAGGCAAACAGGGCCAAATATTAAATCCAAAATCCAAAATCCTAAATTCTAAAACTACATCAATAGCATGCTTCTTAAAAAAATTAATAGAATGTCTGGTTATGTTAAAAATCACCCTTTATTAGAAATGGTAAATTTGAAATGGTTAGAACATTAGAGAGGTGTGTTGTATTTATTTAAGATTAGGGGATGAATATGATATTTATAAAAATTTAAGTGGTTGATATGAAATTATTTGAAAAAATTATAATTGGGCTGTTAATTTTAAGGATACACACTATTTAGTTCCTTGGTTTTTAGATTCACTGCTTTCGTTGTTGTATTTTCTATAAAATGTGCATGTATGTCATGGGATTTTTCTGTGAGAATTTCTTTGAATAAGATCAATTTTTTTTTTAATAATCTGAATGTTCTTTTATATTGTGTTTTCACATTAGTGGAACTTTATTTTTTCCCCCCTATCCGATGCCGTTGTTACCTGTATGGATCAAAACATAGAACACAATGTTGGACACTTTTTTCATCTTATTTTTAAGTTTATTTTGTGATAATCATGGTTATCTTCTATCAACAATTGCCATAAGGAGCCTTCGCTTCAGTTTATGAGTTCATGGATTTATTTTAACTGTTCATGTAGCAAAATGATTAACCTAGGATGAACCCTGTAACTCGATCAAAATAGCCGAGCTAAGCTAGGAATCCTTCAAGAAAATTCTCAGTTCAGTTGGGTTTGTAGGCAAGGTCCACTACGATACTTTGACTCAACTAAGCATCTCTAAGGACATAATGATATATTCTTGATTCATTGTCAGTTCAATTGTGAGTGTTTTCATTATCTTCTATGGGGTGGTTCTTGGGATATGCTGTTAATCTGCAGCTAATCCTAGGCACTGTAGGCTGTTCATCCATTGATTATCTTCACGTTTTGTCTCCATCAAGAAATATCCACTCATTATTGACTTATTCTAGACTTTGACAAATTACAGGGCATGTGTTGCCGGAAGACAAGGGGAGAGCGCCGCTAGCGTGCGGTGCACATGTTACTCATAGGCAATGAACATGGGAGAAATCACGAGCAAGGAGAAAGATGAGAGAGCAAGAAAATAAAGAACACGACGGTTTAGATGGTTTGGAGAGGTCCTTCTGTATACACTGGTCATGCTAGTCCATGTTTCACTAGATCCCTTGTGAGTACAATGTGTAAGAGAGAGTTGGTACAATAGTTTGTGAGCTAAGGAGGGAGAAAAAGGTCCTTTCCACGAGCTAGGATCTCGAATTTATAGATGTAGTAGGAAGACCAATAGTGAGGAAGGGATTCCTCTTATCCCAGCCGTACAAGGTGCACTGGACTCTGGGATGGTTCGGACCTCGCTACGTGGATATCTAGAGATGACGTTCAGCGTAAGGATGGGCTCAACAGTCTATGGCATCGGAGAAGCGGCTGGATGGTCGATCCGATTGTGCGCATGGTATCCTTGTTCCATACTACCTGAGCGGTCTTTACCTAAATGGGGTGGAGAAGGTTGACGTGGGGTCGCTTTATATGCTATCTGCCCAAAATAGAGGAGACAAATAGGGTAGATGGGCATTGCAGATTAGTTGCATCGGGATGATTAGTCATCGTATTGTTTCTGGGACAACTGGCTGGGCCCCACGAGTATGGATGGGGCAAACCTGGAGTATGGCCCGAAACTTCGTGATACTTGAATTCTTTTGAGATTGGAGCGATGCTGGGACGGACTTTTCCCTAACTGTTGGTTAGTGCACTATCACATGACTAGCTTAGCTTAAGGGTGATCTGGTTGATTGTTGTTGTTGTAATGTGAATGGCTAAAATGTTTTCGAGTTTCCTACACAAACATCAGCCCTTTAATTTCTAGGCAAGAACATTGATGTGCGCTAGGTGTTTGACTAGTGAATGCGTGACATGTGGGCAATGAGAGGTACATGAGGCGACGTCACCGCAGAGTAGTTCTCCTCTTCCCTTGCGACCTTTCGGTTACCGAGTGACCGCGATAGCCATCTGTTGAGCAATTTCTTCGGAGTTAGGAGAATAGCACGGAAGAGGAACTTGGCGATGACTAAATTCCTCCGTTAGTTCAAGAGGAAAGAGGCGTTGTCGGTCGGGCGAGGGTAAAGGAGCCTTCTTCATTGAAGGATGAGGCAATGCGGATCTTGTCGGTGGCTTCAACGATAGTCACTGCACCGACATGATCGTCTTTTATCGATGGTGCTGGTATCGCCGCTTCAGTGGCATGACAATGTTGTCAAGGGTGGTTGGCTTCAACGATAGTCACGGTAAGCAAGGTCATTGAGGTGGAACAGGACATTCTCGATATCATCATTGGGGTGTTAGATCTTGACGCCGAGGAGAAGGATGCAGCTCCTTCGACTTAGGTGGCACCTGTCGTCGACTAGAAAGTTCGAGTCTTCGTTGTTAGGAAGACTGTCGGCTTCCTATCCCCTTCACCCAGGCTTGTCGTCATAACAAAGAGTTATCTCCGAGTTGTGCCGCTCATTGTGAAAGAGGATAGCATGTTCTAAATTAATAATAAATAAAAGGTTACATATTAATTGAAAAAATAATATATTTAAATGAGTAAAAATCATTTTTAAGTTTTGAAATTCACGCTTAATACTTATATACTTAATAAAATAATATAAAAATAAAAACTTTAAATTTTGATAAAGAATATTTAAATAAGGGAATTGAATATGTCCTACACTTATCAAAAGCATAAATGTCTAAATGAAATATCTAATATTTGACTTTTTTAATTAAATTTAAAATATTTAGAATTATTTGAAATGTTATGTACATATTTTTATAAACAATTGAATTGGTAAAAATTTTAAAATAATTGGATTGAACTAATGAATATTTTTATTAAAAATATTTAAATGAATCTCTAGCATTACGTCAAAACAGATCTTCTATTCACTTCCTTACAAATAAGTTCGAATATATAATGAAATTCATGAAATTATTTATATAAATTTGAGGGACAAAATTTTTAAAGGTGGGAAGAATTGTGACATCAAGAATTTAATTTGAGATTTAAAATATCAAGTTGATTTGGATCCAAAATGAATCATTTTGAACCTAAAATAAATATTTTACGATGTAGTTATAAGTATATAACAGCTGAAAGACAAAATAATAATTATTCATAAAAAAATAAAAAATCAGTTGAGATTGCTGTCACCGCTCTTCTCATTATTTAAATTGAAAAACTCCTAATAATTGCATTTTAGTTTTAACTTATCCATTAGCTTACACATAGGTTCAATTGCATTTAGTCTCAACATTTTCACCGCCAAACAAATAGGTACAATTTATTTATATTTAAGTTCAATTTTTTTTGTCTTATTTATAATGTTTGAAATTTAAAAATCCATAAAAACAATAACAATTGCCATTTAGTCTCAATCTTTTTAAAACTCACAAAAACAGCAATAATTGTATTTTTGTCTTAACTTTTTCACCCCCTTACAAATTAGTTCAAATGTATAATAAAATACATGAAATTATTTATGTATATTTCGGGGACAAAATTTCTAAAGGTAGGGAGAATTATGACATCTGAAATTTAATTTGAGATGTAAAATTTTTAGTTGATTTGAACACAAAATGAATGAATTTGGATCTTAAATAAATATTTTTAGAATAATTTATAAAGACATGAAAGGCGGGAGACTAACTTATAATTGTTCCTTAAAAAAATATAAAAACTGGCTGCATAATTTAAAAACTCACGAAAACAGCAATAATTGTATTTTGATCTCAAAATTTTCACCTCCTTACAAATCGGTTCGAATATATAATGAAATTCATGAAATTATTTATATAAATTTGAGGGATGAAATTTTTAAAGGTGGGAAGAATTGTGACATCAAGAATTTAATTTGAGATTTAAAATGTCAAGTTGATTTGAATCCAAAATGAATCATTTTGGACCTAAAATAAATATTTTGAGACTTAGTTATAAGTATATAACAGCTGGAAGACTAAATAATAATTATTCATAAAAAAATAAAAATCAGTTGAGTGCATTAATAAATTTTATTTTTTATTTTATAAAAATAAATGATTTGAGATCTAGAATAAATAATTTTAGGCCAAATGAGCGCATTGAGAATGACGGATATTGTATCTTAAATATCGTAATCGATGCTGAGCGAGGCATATCGTATTTGATGTTATGGAAAATACTGAGCTTAAGCATCATAATTGATGTGCAGACAGACCGTTGTTATAGCTTAAGTATCGTGCTCGATATAAAAAAGAGCTAACCGACGGGATCACGTGCAACGCACGTGCATTAACTAGTATATATATATATATATGTATGTATGCTGAGAGATTTTTTTCTTTTCTTTTTTTGTTGATTACATCTAGGTCCCTGAAATTATATAAAAAATGCAAATTGAAAAAGTTTTCAAGATTGACTCCCTAGAAATGGTTTATAATAGTATATTTGGTTTCAAAAGTTTCAATATTATTAAAATAAAAATAAATAATTATTTTATCATTAAAAATATTCAAAAGAATCTCACATAAGTATCTCTTGTTAGTCTTTATTGATGAAAAAATTGCATATAGAAAAATTGAAAATTGATGATTTTTTAAAATAAGTATAATTAATTAATAAATAATTTAAGTATGATTAAAAATGTAATAAAAGGAGCATAAATTCAACATTAGTGAGATTTTATATTAATAATTTTCTAATAAGTCAATCCAATTAGATTGAATATGGATCAAGGGTCAATTAGAAAACTTTGTATAAAGAAATTTAAATCCCACATCTTGAGCTAAAGAAAAGTTTTGATAAGTAATAGTTGATATGCATTTTTAAATTTTATGCAATTGGTTGGTGAGCTCGCCAGTAAAGTTGCACTTTTCGAAATTTATTACTTGATATAATAAATTTGATTGTATTATTCCCATTAAGGATTATTTTGTTGTTATTAATTTATTATCAGAAACTATTAGAGTTATTGGAGAATCTAATCCTGCTCAAAATTAGTTTTCATAGTAATTTAGATACAACCCAAATGAAAGTATTTTATTCTTTCTGCATTTTTAACTTTGTTTAAGATTTCTTTAATCTTATTTTTTTGTGATTATTTGTAGCTTGGTTATTGCTGTTGGTTCTTCAAAACTATTAGTGTTGCCCTCAAAATATTCGATAAAATGTACTAATTTTTTTATTAATTGTAAATAAAATTTTTCTTTATATATATCTTTTCTTTTAGTGTTATTTTTTAATTTAATTATGTTCTGATATAAATTATCATCAAAGAAAAATTGTTCATTATGATTATCGATACAATAGAATTGTAAGTATTATAAACTCTTTAATGATTTAAGATTTTCTTATCACGTTAGCTTAGAAAAGCTTTTATCTGTTTTTTTGTGATCTGGATGACAACTTTGAATTGATAAAATTTAAGTTCATGCTTTAAAATTCTAGTTTGAATTTGATTTGTTAAAATTCATACGTTCTTTCGTATAAATTCAACATTAGTGAGATTTTATATTAAATATTTTCTAATAAGTCAATCCAATTAGATTGAATACGGATCATGGGTCAATTAGAACACTTTGTATAAAGAAATTTAAATCCCACATCTTGAGCTAAAGAAAATTTTTGATAAGTAATAGTTGATATGCATTTGTAATTTTTTTGCAATTGGTTGGTGAGCTTGCCAGTAAAGTTGCACTAAAAGCAGTTGCACTAAAAGCTCTGTTTGGTAATAAGAAAAAAAAAAGAAGATTTATTTAGAATTTTAGTCATTTTTGAAAAATATGTATCATGTGAAATAAAATAAATTAGTCATATTAAAAATTGTGTATGATGTGAAATAAAGTTGATTGATTTATTGAGAATTTTGTTGGATGTGAAATAAAGTGATTGTTTAATGTTGGAATTTGTGTGAGATGAAATATAAAATAATTTTTTTAAGTTTTTTTAAAATAAATTTAAGATTTTAACTATAGCTAATTTTAGTCATGATTTTTAACCTATTGCTAAACGGAGCTTTTGTTTCTTTAATTTTAAAATTCATGACTTTTTAAGTTCCTTAATTTTTAAATAGTTTCACTTTTACAATTATTAATATTCAAATTTTGTTAATAAAAAATAAAAGATAATTATTTATATATCATAATAAATTTATTATTTTATATATTAGTCATCTATTCTTTGATAAATTATATTATATACACTTTTATTATATTATGTATACTTTAAACTATAAAAACGTTACTTTGGAGGATAAATTTGGGTAAATAAAGAAAAAAATATTTTATTTTATAAAATTGATGAAAAAAAAGTTATTTTAATATTAGGAGGTGCGTAGGATGTGAAATAAAGTTGATTTTAAGATTAAAATTTATGTTGGATGTGAAATAAAATTGATTTTTAAGATTGAAATTTGTGTTAGATGTGAAATAAAATAAATAAAATTTATAATAAATTTGAAATATTATTATTATATTTTTTGTCTAAAGTTAAGTACAAGCCAAATAAGCCCATATTATAATCGTAGTTTTGAGGTAATTTTTATATGTTTCATTATAAAATATTTTTTGCTTTTTCTCCTCAATCATATTTAAGCATCTAAACAATTAAATTGTTAAAAATTTTAAAATAATTGAATTGAACCAATGAATATTTGTATTAAAAATATTTAAATGAATCTCTAGTATTACTTAAAATGATAGATCTTCTATTTCTTTTATAGAAATATAGAAAGATTATTTTTTAATATTTATATTTATATATAATATAAATAAATATAAAAAAAAATTTAGAGATAATTTTACAATGAATTTTAAATATTTTAAATGAGTTTTATTTTTTGAAACTTGGTCTTGATTTTTAATTTAGATAAATAACTTATATAGATTTATACAAGCAAATTATTATTTATAAAGAGTGACATCTTTGTAATCCAACGGAAAAAAGAAAAAAAAAGGGAAAAAAGGAAAAAAAGGGGAAAAAAAAAAGAAAAAAAAATCTTTGTAATCCAACGGTTAGAAATCATTTGATTGGCCTCAATCATGATCCAGAGCTCAAATGGATCCTTACAGAATATTGGTATATGAGGTTAGAGTGCCAACAATGGCAGCCGCTCACTTCCTTGGACCCCTGTTCCTCCGCCTGTCTAACCTTACTTCTATATCCCCTCCGATCTCCTCGAATCCTCTCAAGGTGACCTCCCTCTCTCTTTCTGTCTGTCTGTCTGATTTACCTCGTTTGTAATTGACTTTGGGAGTGGCAGAAGTGCTATTGCTTCCGATCGCTTTCTTCGACGATGACGGCGTTATCAGAGCCAAAGGAATCTCCGGCTAATAACCCAGGTCTCCAAATGGAGAAGGATGAGGGCACTAAGGATTATTTCTTGCAGCAAACTGTAAGCCAGCCAAAACCCGGGAAAGAACTGAATTTTATGATGAACCCGGGAAAGAACTGAATTTTATGACGATGTACTGTATGCTGAGTTGTTAAAGACTTTAACCCCTTTTCATTCCCTCTTTGAAACGCAGATGTTTCGAGTTAAGGATCCTAAAGTCAGCCTTGATTTCTATTCTCGAGTGCTGGGCATGTCGTAAGTTTTTTTTTTTTCTTTAATTTTGTTTTTATTTCCTAGTGATAGACTTCTTATGGCCTGTGGATTAATCTAGGCATTTTACAAGTATAACTCTGCAATGTTCGCTGGATGATTTTTGCATGTTTTTTTTTAGTTGATGAACTTGTTTCCTCTTGCTAATTCATGATACAATTTACTGAGGACTATGAGGCTTGAGGCAATTAGCTAAGAAACGACATATCTTGCTAATATGTGGCCTTTTTCTTCTTGTTTCAGCCTGCATAGCTTTTATGTCTTTGTATGCTGAAATATGTTACTTCATTTGAAAATTTGCACCATGTGCTGTAATATTGGACATGCTTGCTTTTCCAACAATGCTCAAGCAAGTCACATGTAAAACCACATTCAAACTTATCAGGTGAATATGTGATTTTTTTCTTCTTGTTTCGCCTTATATAGGTTTTATATCTTTGTTTGCCACCAGCCAAGACTTCACACTAGCCACAGAGCTAAGATGTTCTTCCCTTGTAACCCGCCTAGTGGGACCCCAAAAAATATCATGTTATCTCCTTCATGTAATCGAGGAAGCATAGGGATCTCCTCAAGCTGCCTATGGGCATCGTAGATTGTCCCAATTGAAGGATTTCCACATATAAGTCTCGCGTAATTGTCTCTTTGTTTTTGCAATTTCCTCTCCTATCTTTCATATTTTCTTTTGCATTCTTCATTTTCAACTCTCTTTTTGATAACCTAGTCAATGGACCCGTATAGTTGATGATCTCATGGACGGAGATTATTTATCCATTTAAATTGACACTTTTATGCATCAACAATAGCCATTCCCTCTATCCTTTGGTAGTTCAAGATTGTTCATCGTAGTAAACCTTTTTTGTTTGCTAAAAATTTGTGGTCTTTCTTTAAATCTTTGTATTTATGTGTGTGTCCAGTTTTCTTGAATCAAGCACACTCCTTTCATCTAAAACGGAGAAACTTGTACAATTTAATCCTTTAAGTAAACCCTAGAGGCTCTCTTCACTCGCACTAGTGAACGCATCCTATCACACAAGGAGGCCGCTTTACACCTAGTGTGAAAGATTAAATTGGACACACAATCCTTTCCTATCACACAAGGAGGCCGCTTCACACCTAGTGTGAAAGATTCAAATCACCCCCTCTATTGGTTGAGTCAAGAAGTCAATTCAAAGAAGGCTTGTTGAAGTCAATTCAAAGAAGGCTTGTTGAACTACCTCTAGTCTATAAGGCTGGAACTGGTGGACACAATTGTAGGATAGTATGGGGGTGTGAATAGATGCTAATGTGCAATTTTAAAACTTTAATTCACTTTGCTATATGGAGATTTAATTTATTTAATCATATAGCAAATAAATTCATTCACAATAACACAAGCTAGCAAATCATTAAGTAAGCGGAAGCAATAATGTAATATGCAAGATAAGTAAAAAGATCATGTCCACACAATGAATGCGCGATGTAATGTGGTTTGGCTCAAACCTGAGCCTACATCTATTCATTCGAAACTTTGCACCATATGCTGTAATATTGGACATGCTTGCTTTTCCAGCCATGCTCAAGAAGAACTCATGTTTATCATTCTTCACCATCATTTGCCTTGTTCCTTATGTTTCTAATGAACTTGATGCATTTATTTTCGAAATTTGTAAAACTTGTTAGCTTGTTGAAGAGGTTGGATTTCCCAGAAATGAAATTCAGTTTATACTTCTTGGGATATGAGGTAAAGATTGTCATAACTCTTTTCCTTTTATATACTTTTTCCACCCATAGTTTTGGCTTTTCTATACTCTGCTGTGCAGGATACTGCATCAGCACCAGCTGATCCGAAACAGCGTACAGTTTGGACTTTTAGCCAGAAAGCTACACTTGAGTTAACACAGTAGGAGCAATTATTTTTATTTCTTAAAGCTTTATTTTCTTCTGTATGAAAAGAATCCTAATATGGGAATGGGACCAAATCCGTTTCCTACTATCCTTTATTTTTCTGTACTCTGTTGAGGCCTCCTTTATGATTTCAACAATATGTTAGTTTTTCACTTGTTATCCCTTGTACTTTACCATCATTTATAGCAATTGGGGCACGGAGAGTGATCCTGAGTTCAAGGGCTATCATAATGGAAATTCCGATCCTCGGGGTTTTGGTAATTTCTTTCAAAAACTTTTGTTTCTGGTGTTTTAGTTCTACATATTCTACAAATTTTATCGCACTATTACCATAAACAGCTTTCAAAAATAATTCTGACAATCATCTCATTTGTTACCAAATTAATTACAGAATTTTTGCATGTGTTGTACAGGACATATAGGTGTTACAGTTGATGATATTTATAAGGCATGTGAGAGATTCCAAAGGCTAGGAGTAGAGTTTGTGAAGAAACCTGACGATGGTAATAGTATATTATGATCTGAAACCCTTGACTGTATCAGATTTTATTCTATATTATTGTTTCTTGAAGGTTAGTGCATTTGTCACTTAACTATCCTATGTTTCACATGACTTAATGTCTTCCTCCATATGTCTATTTTAACGTGGTAAATTGAGCTTCTGCGATGCTGTTGCTTGGATATTAACTAGCTTATGTTTTGCATCGTCACCAAGCTGAGACCAGCTGACTGGATGGGCAGTAGGCTCTCTGGTCCATGGAATTACAAACAGTCCAAGACTCAGGGCTTGGGTTATGCAAGCCAGAAACATACCTGCCAATTGTTCTTGATAGATTGACTTAGAATCAAATTTGAATTATTCTAGTAAGGTTTGAACTCAGCTGCCTACTCTCCCTCATCTGCCACATGTCTGTTCAGTTGGAATTGGCGATGTCTCATGTGAAAGAATGTAAGGACAACCTTCTCAATAAAGTTCATGGATTGTGATGTTGAGCAAAAACTGGACCCACAGTAATCTTCCAAGTAATTTTCTAGCATTGGATCTAGGTATATCTAGGTATGGGTCGAGAGGGAGGTGAATAGACCCTAATTAAAATTTTAATTTACTCTAATATAGAGTTTAATTTACTTTACTTATATCATAATTATCTCAAGAGCACGTTAGCAAAAAGCAATTGGAAGCAACGTACCAAAACTCATATATACAATGAATAATAAAATGAAAGCAAGATGTAAGTGTAAGTAAATAAATGAGGCAAAGATATAATGTAGTTTGGCTCAACCTCGAGCATACAGCCGCCCTGACTCAATCTAACTTTCTAACTATGATGAAACACTCTTTTGGTGAAAGGCGAAGAAGTCCATACAATTCAATCCTCCTCAATCTCACTATAGAGGTCATCCTTAACACAACAAATATCACCTCCCTTAGATCACACGCTAGTGGGCTTGTTCATACTAAGGGGCCTGTTCATACTCAATGTGAAGGAATCATGGCTCTTTTTCCAATCACCTAATTTGAGATCCTCATCACTAGTCAAGTGAGGAAAATAATAAAAACCCAAAACTAATACGAAGATATACAATAAGCACAAATCAACTAACTTTTCTCTTTCCGAAGATTGCATCTAAAATAGCTTGGAGAGAGAGGATCATAAAGATAAGCACTTTAAACACTTGATCTTCACTAATTGCCTCCTAATTCATTCTTAATTAATTTTTAATCATTCTCTCGTAAGGTGGATTAGATTACAACAAAAGGGATACAAATAACTACTTAGAAGATCATCAACAATAGGAATTAGCTGTGATCAGAGGAGCTGGCACAAGAATTTAGCTTATGTCGAGGATCACAATAGGAAGAGATACATCATTGACTCCAGATGGAGCCTCATGCATGACTTGTTCATGCAACAGGTTGGTATGACAAACAACACGGTTGTTAGCATGTGATCATGTTCTCAATCGAGTAAACTAGCAATGGAAGAAGATATGCAGAAGTTTCCACGATATTATGGGCATGTTTATCAAAATCCTTGGGTGCAGAAATTGAAGTATGAAGAATCCAAGGAAAGCGTTCAAGCAACTCAAAGCTCAAAATTACATAAAATTAGGGTGATTGCAAAGATTTCTAGCTGATACGTTGAAAGAAACCAAAAAAATCGCTAAGTAATAAAAATATGGAAAGTCAGAAATCTACCAAAACTAACAATAAGGAAATAAATAAATGAAACAAAACATGCCAAAAGTTAAAAGAACTTAAAAATCCTTTTTTAATTTAGTAGTCAAACCTGAAAAGGAACCTGGAATCTGCTTAAAAACCCTTTAATGTATCAAATTTATCCTTAGGGTTCTTGGAATCTGTTTCAACTGAGTTTTACTTTAAAACTATCTTTAATCAATCATATTTGATTATGTTAAATCTTGTTGGATGGCTTAGAAAGGTTTTGCTATTTTTTCGGCACAGATTTTCAATTGAGATCTGAAAAGAATTATTTATGTATATGTGCGTATATTTGAAGGGCATTTACCTTCATACCGAATGTAACTTTGAATATTACCTACATGATATTATCTTCACATACTTTGAACAATGGGTTGGCATGTATTTGAGAGAGGGTGTAATATTTAAAATTTTGGATGACGTATTGTAAACATCTCATTATTGGAATAGATACATATATGTATGTGTGTGTGTATATATATTGTGTATATTGTGTGTATGCATTGATATATTTGGAATTAATTTTATATTTATTGGTTAGTTAGACTCAGAAATATAACATTAAACATTATTTCTAGATTAGAGCAATAATTAAATCAAGTCTATAATTTTGGTCCATTCAATGTCATGTTTCAACCTTCTAAATTGGTTCACAATCTATTTTTTTGTATTATCTATAGAATTGATTATAACTGTTTATATTTTTTTCCCTGGTAACCTCATTAATATATTTACTGTATTACTAGATATAATGCGGCTCTTCACTATTGATCTTATTAAATCTTTGATTATCAATTGACTTGAATGCTTAAGGTTCTAGGTAATGACTCAATAATAATTTTATATTTTATGATGCCCTCTTGCCACAAAGCTTATTTGCTTTGCTGTTTGGAGTCAACATAGGTATTTTCTTGATCCCAATGATTAAGATGTTTTTTTTCTTTTTTAATCCCTTATAAACCCAAAACCTACCCAGGCCTTTAGGATTAAGTGTCCCAATGCTTTTTTTATAAAACCCAAAATTCATTCTTCTTGGGTCGATGCCTAAGTGGTTAATGGGGACGGACCGTAAATTTGTTAACAAGATCTCCACGCTGGTTCAAATCCAACTCAGCTCAAGAATTCGTTGTTCTATACTTATGATATAACCAATTTATCCTATAGAAGTGTTAGATACGTATAAATCAAGAAAAATGTCCATTTTGTCTCTATTTTTTCTCATCTGTTTTTTTTTAATGATTTAGATTCTTAATTCGTAAGTCTTAATCCTAATGGTCTAGGTCAGTTTTAGGTTTATAAGGGATTTTTTATAATGACCTGGTCTCGGGCATCTACCAGTATACCCTCAATGTTTGGCCGTATAATCACTATTCATAATGGAAAGAAACATTTACATATTTTTATAATTGATCGCATGATTTGTCACAAATTTGGAGAATTCATACATATTATAACTTTCGCGAAGCACGCGAGAAACGATAATAAATCTATGCAGGTTAGTATTCTCAGGATGTTATTCTTACTTTTGAATTGATAGGAGTATCATATCTATGGGATTAGATCCCGAATTATTCGGAAAAAGCAAAAGGTTATGGAAGTCAATATTTTTGCGTTTATTGCTACAACACTATTCATTTTAGTTTCTACTACTTTTTTACTTATCATATATATCAAAACAGTTAGTCAAAATGACTAATTGGAATTAAACTGGAATTCTTATTTTTTTTTTTCAATCATTGAAGAAATGAAAGAGTTTCAAACTCTATTGAAATTGGAATCAAAATAAAAGTATTTGAGATACTGTGGTAGAAAGAGCTATATAAATCTTATGTTATAGATGGTTGATATTGGCATACCATGACTGTCATTGTTCTCTTTTTTCGAAGTGTAATCTTTTACTGACCGATTAAACTCTATGAATGCCTCATATTATGGAATTTCATGATGCCAAGAACTTATGTAAGCTTGCACTCTTGAACTTATACATTAAACCTTAGGAATCTCCATGCCAAATTCTATTTGCAGCTCAGTGTGATGATAATTTTCATAAGAAATAAGGTTTCTGTCCCACAGACTATATTGTCTAAGTGGATGAACTGGTAAACCTAAACAATCTTTTGCTGAACTTCATATTGAAACATTTTATTTGGCCGTAGGCATATCTGTTTGCTTCTTTTTATGCTGTATATATTTAGCACTTAGAGTTTTCTTTTATTATGGAAATTTCATGAACTAAATGGTGCATGAGAAGTCTGACTTCAATGGAAATTCAAAAATTACATAACCAATTTTCAAACAAAATTACATGACCAACAAAAACCAGGATCAAATAAAGGTTACAGAAAGTGCTTTGCTTGAATAGGGAAACTTAGGACGATAGTTTAGATAAATTTCCTTGTAGCTTTATTGATGAGTGATCATATCCATGCTTAATCAACTCTTCATTGTTTCTTAATTATACCTTTTTGTTATGTATGTTGTTTTACCCCTTGATGGCACTCTGTTTATGTGCAACGTTACTCTTTATGTTGGATATTTTTTTAATTTTTACAAGCCTTAATCCCACTAGGTGGGGTCGGTTATATGAATCCTTTGTTTCCATTGTGCTCTATCAATTACCAAATTCTTATCTAAGTCTAAATAACTAAGATTGCTCCTTATAGTTTCTTGTCATGTCTTCTTTGGTCTCCTTCCTCTTTGTACATGGCCAAGATTCAATAACTTGATTTTTCTAACTGGAGCTTCAATCGGCTTATGATTTATATGTCCATACCATGTAAGTTGACCTTCTCTAACTTTATCTTCAATTGGTGCAATACCAACTTTTTTTCGGATATACTCATTTCTCATTTTATCCTTTTGTGTATATCCACACATCCACATTAGCATCCTTATTTCTGCAATATTTATTTTATTTGTATGTTTTCTCCTTATAGGCCAGCATTCAGTACCATATATTATCGCTGGTCTTGCTATAGTTTTATAAAAGTTATCCTTAAGCTTGGATGAAATTTTTCTATCGCACAGCACACCAGAAGCATTTCTCCGTTACTCTTTATGTTGGATATTCAAAAATTTTCATTTATATTTGTTTTCATTCATTTATAAAAGCCGGTGCAAATGAAGCATATAACTTTATTTGCAGGAAAAATGAAAGGCATAGCATTTATCAAAGACCCTGATGGCTATTGGATTGAAATTTTTGACCTGAAACTTATTGGGGAGGTTACTGCTACCGCTTCATGAAAGACCAAAAAAAGTAAGTATTGTAGCTATAATATCCTTAGTAGTTATCTTCTAGGCCATAATACGACAACCTCTTTATTTAATGAAATTTTCTAGTTGTGAGTATTCTAAACATGTTCCATCTTTCTCTACATGCTTCCATTATTATTCTTTTCCTGATTATGATATAATGTGTATGCAAGTTTAATAGAAATCTAGATAACTGGGTGTTGGAGAAGAGTAGCACTGAAGCAACGAAGGATTAAGCAAGACCAAGGAAGTAAAACCTAACAATTGTTAAATATTCCGAAGAAGGCAATGTGACCATCAAGCACAGAAAGATCAAAGTAGTAAAACCACAAGAGAAAAAGAAGGAAAAATAATGAACACTGGGATTTACATGAAAATCTTTAAGGGAAAAACCACAAAGTGCAAAGGAAAAAAGCTTTGCTATAATAAAGAGAAATACAAAGGTGAATAAAGTCGGCTACAGTCAGTCGAAAAGATGAATATCCCTCTAACTTGCTAGTGCTAGACACTAAGAAGTTTGCTTACTTTGTTTTATAGACTCACTTTTTTGTGCTACAAAAAAAGTGGTGAGCTTCTCAGCATGTAGCATGCTCTCACTTTTGAAACACAAAACTTTGAAAGAGACACTCGATTGGAGAAGACGATAAACTTCTCTAAAATCTCTAAAATGCTTGTTTAGTATTCAAATTTAGGAAAATATCTCTGGCTCTAATAACATCTGGCGGGAGGCTGTTACGTCTCTTGCGTCTCTCAAGTTGTCGCTTTCTGTAGTCAAGATAAATACGAAAATAATGGACTCGAAGAATACCATGATGCAATGCAACAATGACATCTACGAGAAACTCATAGACATATTCTCGGCTGAAAGGTTGTAATAAGTCGAAGAAATTCATCTATTCTACTTCTATGATTTTTGAGTTGAATAATTCATTGAGTGAGCTGTTTAAACTGACTCACATCTATCAAATGTCGAAAGAGTATTGTTGTCACAAAAGATAATTCTTTTAGGCAGTGTTGAAGAATTAATAAAAAAATTCAAGTCACATTCAACACTGAGGAATCAGTTGCAGTTTGATTGTGGTTCTGGAGACTGGTCTTGCCGCATGCATTTTGGTGTTATTTTTTATGTGAGGATCAATTTTGGTTAAATCAAACTACTTAAATCTAATTTTAAAGCTTTTTGTTTGCCTTCGAAGGGTTAGGAGGCTGAATTGGGCCCTTAAAAAATAATGAAATGGTTTGAAGAAAAAAAGCTACATTGGTTTTATCACTGAAAGTCTACTTTTGATCTGAAAATAACTTATACTCAGCTGTGTGGTTATATTGATGTACTTTTGATCTTTGTATGACATTGGCAAGTGTTCTACCTCGCAGGGGCTTTCTCCCTCTAGAGAAGAGAGACCTTGAAACTGTACTGCTGCCAGATATGTTCTCATCTTCTTGCTTTCATTGCCTTTCTATCACTTGTTATTTCTTTCATGGCACTTGTGTAAGAAGAAAACTTGGTAGATCTCATGATGCTTCATGTAATAGAGGTCAGTATACAAATTTGAGCTAGAAATCATGTGTGATTTAAACCTGGCTTCTTTGATATTAGGCTCTGTTTGGTAATAAGAAAAAAAAAAAAAAAAGATTTAGTTAGAATTTATAGTGATTTTTGAAAAATGTGTATGATGTGAAATAAAGTAAGTTTGTTATATTAAAAATTGTGTATGATGTGAAATAAAGTTGATTGATTTATTGAGAATTGTGTTGGATGTGAAATAAAGTGATTGTTTAATGTTGAAATTTGTGCGAGATAAGATATAAAATAATTTTTAAATTTTTTTTAAAATAAATTTAAGATTTTAACCATGGGTAATTTTAGCTATGATTTTTAGTCCATTGCCAAACAGGGCCTTAGCTCTTGATATAACTTGCAGTTTGGTCTCAATGTAACTTCTGCTGTGAGTTGGTTCATTTGTAATGTTATTTTTAATTGAATTCATATTTTTGTTTTGAGATTTATAAAAAACTTAAAATAAAATTAGTTTTATTATCCGATGTAAAGTAATGTTCATTCTTTATTCTAAAATTTATATTGAGTGCGAAATAACGTTAATTTTAATATTAAAGTTTGCGTTTAAAATATTATTAATTTATATTAAAATTTACGTACGATGTGATTTATAAAATTAATTTTAACTCGCAAACAAATTGTCGACCGTTGGTTGGCTCTCCTCTTTGCTTGTATTCGTGCTGCCTTCGGGCTTTGCCTTGTTACCTTCTTCCCTCACACTTTTTTCATTTCTCATATCGACTTATTTCTCAATAAATTGTTCTTTTTTTCTTCTCTTCTTTGACCTTCTTGAGGTCCAGTAATCAGTGCCAGCATTTTAAATCGAAATTAGATTGAAACTAACTTAATTTTTTATTTGAGTTAAGATTGATTAAAATGATTTTGAGTTAAATTTTGGGTTGTACTTTTTATTTGATTCGAGTTTTGAGTTGATTTCAAGTTATGGGCGGCTAGTTTGAAGTTATGGTAGAGTTAACCTGAAAATATATCAAATATATTTTTCTATTCTTCTTAGAATGCACTAAGGTGAGGGAGTTCAACTGTCATGTTTTTTTTAAATATGGGTTCGAGTTGATTCGAATTGAATTTTAAATTGATTCAAAATGGGTTCATCTCAAGTCGAGTTATTATTTTCTGAGTTGATTTTAAGTTGATATAAAAATTAATAGGCAATCTAACAATTCAATTGACCGTTCGATATTGGATCAGATCATCAGTTGTGGGAATTGACTCGAAATCGGATCGATCACATTTCGATCGACTCGAAATTGGCTAGAAGTCGATTGGGTTCGACTTTGAGCTGATTTCGAATCATTTTCGAGCGGCTCGAAATAATGAAATCTCAAAGTTTTTTGAGCCAATCTCGAGCCGGCTAGGCTCAACTTGATCCGGTTTGAGATTGACATATATAATACATATAATATATATATATATATATTATGTATTATATATGTATTTTAATTTCAGCCGATTTCGAGTTGGATCGAGTCGAGCCTACCCGGCTAGAAATCATTATCGAGCTGAATTTTTGGCTCGTTAGTTCGTTTAGATCGACTCGATTTCGATTCGATTTAAAATTGATTCAACTTTCGATCGATTTTCGATTTTTGATTCATATTAACACCCTTAATACCAATACACACATTTTGAGATTGGACTGACTTATTTAAATTGTCTTATTTATGGATTAGATTGTCCTATTAGTACATTTAATAGGAGTAAAACATCATAATTTTGCACTGATTTAGTAGCTAGATAATGCTACATAGTACTTACAATAGGGTTATAAGAGGCCACCATAAAAGGCATGAGATGTGAGGATAGGGGGGCTTTGATGATTACGAAATGAAATATACCAAATACGATTTGGAGAAGATACATAAAGGGGAGGGGATTTTATCTAAACTTGCTAGGGAGAAGGGGATGAGCTATGAAAGTGTTAGGAAACCTAACACAATCGTCAAATCTACTACAAGGTAAGAGGAAAAAAAACTCCAGTGACAGAAACCCTGGTGAGACAAACCCATCATAAAAATCATAAAGTGAAGGATTGCCTTAATGCTAAAAGAAGCCATGTGCCAAGAAAAAAAATTCAAAAAAAAGAGACGACACTGTAGGTAGTTCCTAAGGTACAAAACTATAGGGAGTTAAAGACGTGCCAGAGAGTTGCAGTTGCTTACTGGAGGACCTCTAGGGTCGACCATATGGAACCATAACAAACAAAGAGGATAAGATCCTAATTGACAGGAATCCCTTCGAAGAATTGCCATAAACAAATGCTCCAAATTTCATTTGTGAGAGATCAAAAAATGCCGCAAGAAAAGTCTTTGTTAATGTTAGTGCATGAGACCCCCAAACCTCTTTTACCTAAAGAATAAAGATTTTGCAACGAAAAAACTATATGAATTTCTAGGAGCATCATTAGAAAGTTGAAGTTTATTTGACTTGATAACTTGTCTAGATTAATTGAAATTTGAAATCAAATTGAAGTCAACTAGATTCAAATAAGCGGACTAATAAGTCGTTTTTATCACTCAATATTTTTATTAATTCAATTTTGAGCTGTCGTAGGATCAAAATTAGCATGCTTAAAGTCAGGTCTATTGAAAAATAAAAAAATACTATTATTTATACATATAATTGATTTTAATATGTTAATTTTTATAAATAATCTAATGAATATTGCATTAAGATTTACTTTATAATTTTTATTTAAATCTTGTTAGCAGTAAATTCATTTTTTATTTATATTTAAATAAGTAGATTTTAACCAAATAAAAAATAATGAATTTACCCAAATTAATAAGGTGATTTTAACCAAAATTGTTGATCATGGTATAATTTTAGAGCATCTTTTTGTTACACTTATAATAAACTAGTTATATGCACGTGCGATGCACGTGCGATGCACGTGCTAAATTATAATTTAAATTAATATGCCATCAGCTTGTGGTAGCTGGAAAAATATTTAGATTACATATGATGTAATGTACAAAAATTTATATGAATGCATCGAAATATAAAATATTTTATTAAGGTTGAGATACTTGTTATCTCATCCATAGAAACTTCAACAAAATTATAAAATAATTTTCAAAATAATAATACAAGATATTTAACAAGACACCTGAATAATGTGGGACCATTCATAAAACAACAGAAATAGAGATAAAAATATTATAATATAGATGATCATTCAACAAACAATTTACAGATTAATAACATCAAAAAACAAAACAAATACTTTCAAAAAGAAAATAAATAAAAGTCAATACAACTGAAAGAACACAAAATCTAATTCAGCTAAGTTAAGCAGCAATAAAACTGTGAGACACTCCTAGATGTTGGCAGTCAAATAGTTTAAAAGCAAAAAGCTCTATAACATTACCTATAAAGCTTGAGACATGAGCAAAGTCAACATAAAAAACTTAATTTATTTGCAAATATTCCTTATAACTTTTTTGAGAAGGCATATTCATAAGAAACCAAAAAATGTCATAATGTAAATAGAAATAAGGAACATAACATTTAACATAAAAGTCCAAATGCTCAGCTATTTGCGATTTCAGAGAGAGGATGATTTTTTTTCTTCAACAAGCACCAGAATCCAAAAAACAAAACCTATTATGAAGTTGTGTTTCCTAAAACTATACATGCAAAAACTATACATGCAAATAAGTTACATATATAATAGTTTAATATCATATCCAAAAATATGATACAGAAACATCATGACGTGAAGTTTTTCTATTTTCTTCTTTTCAACTCATGTTCATTGTTTTCAACTTCTGTGACGGAAATATTAGTTAGCCTAGTTCTTGAGATGATTTTGTATTCTTGAGTTTCTTGACGAACATTAAAGTAGAACCATTTTTTTTGTAGCTGTTGAATACGTAATGCTGAATCATAAATTTTGCCCTGTATACAACATATTATTGTTACTGTAAATTAAAATTAAATATTGTACATTCTTATTAATTAATAACATATGACATTACCTCTCATTTCAAATCTTCAAAGGCATTTGCTGTTATATTTGTTATTAGTTCATTCGCCAAATACTGTTGTAGAAGTTTCTGCTGTCTCATCATGTATTATTAATTCAGCTAACAACCTGCAAAATATTAGGTTACAATATAACATGTATGTAAAAATATATAGAAATATACATACGTATATGTAGGATATTAAAATGCAAATAAGATCAAATTATATGTGATAAATTTTACTTTGCATTTATATAAGCTCTTTACCTTGATGCTGCTTTTGCTCTATTGCTACAGTATGGACAATAAAATATTTCGTTGATGTAGATCTCTATTTTTTGTTGCAGAAGTTGCAAGCAATATATGATCGAATTTTGAGGGACTTGATCTGTACTTTCAGTTCATATATGCTTGACTGGATGAATTTATATCATATTAAAAAATAATAATAGATATTATGATAATAAAATTAATACAAATTCAAAATTACCATAGCATGTGCAGCTTCCTTCTTACATTCATTCAGTAGAAAATTAAGTGATGTGCGTTGGACATGTGTATTTTTTGAAGATGAAGGTCTTTTGGTGATGCTTGTATTTTGTCGTCTTGCAAATTGAATTTCAACAGTATTTTTTGCTGACCTAAATCATTAACAAAAAGAAAGATAACTATTTACATGTAATAAATTATAAATATTGTACATCTGAGTTCTGTGAATTAATACCAGTCTTTGAGTACTTGAGTTCTTTCGGTATCAGGGTTGATGCAAATAGTAGTTGATAATGTTGTTGATAGAGATAATTCTTAAAAATTGTAAAGAACAAAATTCGGATTATGAAAAAATCGTATATGATAAGCATTTAGAAGTTTTTACAAATTTAACTCTATATGCAGTTCGCCTTAATCTTGTTGCCGATATAGTTGGTAGCGTGGTTACGAAATGTTCTGATATCATCTGTCCTTGAATCTTGGCAATATCATCCTATAATGATATGCATATGGGTTTTAAACTAATAAAAGTGTTCATATTAGAAAACACAATCCACATATCAGGACCATATAAAATTACTTAGTTACCTTTCATCAATTAGAATGATTTCTCGAACAGCTCCTGTAGAATTGTTGGGCTTTGTAAATATTCTTAATGGTTTTACCTCAATCACGATTCCAATTATATCTGTGTTAATTAAATAAAGTTAACAAAAGTATGATTTAAATTGTTATGAAAATATTGATGACATTATATACAAATTGAATATGTGAAAACAGAATTTAAATTTGAATATCAATCTTACTTAGTGAGTTGTTGAAGCTGTCAAATATATGTTGTAGATCATGTATTACTGTGTAGTTGATGTCTAGTTGTTGGATGCTGCTGTGTTCACTTGCTTTTGTAATTTCAGTTTTTTATGTCAGTTTAATCTGTTTGTCATTTTGGACTATTCTGTATTTCAAGTCTATCAAGGAGACAATAATGTTGGAGATAAAGTAAGTGAGGCCTTCTTGTGGGATATTATCGAATTTTTCAACATCATTTTCATAACAAATAGCTTGAATCTGGTCTCCCTGGCAAAAGAGAATTAATTTTTATAATGCAAATTTGTATTGTAATCATAATGCAATAACTGAGAATTAAATTTGTTACCTTTTCATCACTGAAAATATACGTTTGAAATATAGTGGTATCATTTCGAGAAACTCTTGGGGCTTTTTTATCTAAAACTAATACTTTCAAGGTGTCTTTGATGATTCCTAAGCTAATGATTGACAATAATATATTTGATGATGTTATCAGCATATGACCTGGATAGAAATAAATGTGCAATCATAGATATTAGCTGAAAGTTTAAACCTAATGTTTAAATTGAATAGACAAACTTCATATATTGAAGAATTACTATTACATATATAGATATATAACGTACAATTTCGTTTGAATTATAAAAGTTAAAAGTTTCAAGATTACCTTTTGAAATTGAATATTGATCATTGTCAGTGTTTGCTGGTTCTTTTCCTTGCCTCCTCATTTTTATAAGAAGAGCTAACTTACAAGTGAGTATGTTAAATAGTACAAGTAATGTAAATGCATATATTTAATGAATTATCAGCAGCACAAGCATTTCTTTAATTTAAAATAGTGGCAATATGCTCATGAAAATCATAAACCGTGAAATACCTAAAGGGGAGACAGTAGCTGGAGAATCAAGTGCAAAATCACGTTGTTTGTTTGCCTTAGAACCACGTAGCTGATAACTGTAGATGAAACATGTAATTCATTTGCAGTAAATGATATAAAATAAATAAACAAATACAAACTGAAAGTAGTGAAAGTGTCAGTGAAAATAATAGAAGTTATGCTTTTCTTGATCAGTTGCATATTGACAATTATAAAGAGTCAATAATTATCAAATAATATATTAAGCTAGACAAATACAGAATTATATGTAAGCAAATAATTAGTAGTTGTTATGAGCATAATATTCAAATTTAATGTCATATTAATATTTTTGAAAATGATGTAATTTGAAAAATGTGATATGGATCTTTTTAATTATTTTTCATACCTATATATTGCAATGAAGAAGTAGCTTTTTGCTAACAACATTTCTAGTTGAATTTGTTGGGAGGTCTTCTTGATTTGTTGGTTTAATAAGGATTTTGATTGTATTGCTAGATATTGTTTGTGATAAAGCTACGTATAATTGTCCATGTGCGAAAACAGGTTCTGATAGATATATTCCAACTTTTTTTAAGGTTTGACCTTGTGATTTGTTTATAGTCATTGCAAAACATAGTCGAATTGGAAATTGTTTTCTAATAAATTGGAATGGAATGTTAGACACTTCTGAAGATTGTAATGGAATCCGTGGTAGTAAGACTCGTGTTCCTTTGTGGTTTCCACTAATAATTTCAGCATCAATTATATTTGTATTAAATGTTTTGCATATGAGACGAGTGCCATTCGATAATCAAGATGAAGGATCTAGATTTTGTAGTAGCATGATGGGACAATTTGCTTTAAGTTTTAACTTATGTGGTGGTAGAACAGCTACTTATATATCATTGAGAAAGTCTATATTGACTAATGTGTTTTCATGTGATCCGATAAATGAATCAAAACTGTAATATTCTCTTTGTTCTCCTGGAAATTCATCAATAATCATATTATTTAGTTTATCGACATATTCATTTTTACATGCAACAATTGCTACATCAACAAAATTTTCTATTACAGTATTATTCAAATTGTTATTGTAAATATTAAAAATTAAATTTTTGATTGACTCTTTCTCTATTTCTTTGTATGGTATAATCATTTTTTCTGATATTTTAATCCAATTTTCTTGAATAACAGGCTCTTGTCCATTTCCTATTCGAAGCAAATAGTTACAGAAATTTGGATCATTTTTTGCTCTCATGTTTTGAATTAAGTGCATTTTTCTGAGATGTGACCATAAGAAGGACATGACAATACTACTATTGATAGTGACATCTTCAATTTCCCCTGGAATAACTGGGAGAACTTGTCTGAAATTACCCCCAAACACAACAGTTTTACCACCAAATATTATATCACAGTCCATTATATCTTGCAATGTTTTGTGTAAAGCTTCTATATATCTTTTTCTTGCCATTGTTGCTTCATCCCATATTATAAGTTTAGATCGATGTAAAAGTTCAGCTGAAGAAGATTGTTTACTAATATTACATGTCATAATTTCATCTATGTTTAATGGAATTTTGAATTTTGAATGAGCTGTTCGTCCACCAGGTAAAATGGAAGGAGCTACACCAGATGTTGTTGTAGCTAATGCAATTTCTTTTTTGCTTCTAACAGTGGCTAACAAAGCTTTGTATAAAAATATTTTTCCTGTACCTTTAGGTCCATCTATAAAGAAAGCGGATTTGTTTCTAGAGTCAATTGAGTTTATAATAATGTCATAGATCATACGTTGTTCTGAGTTTAATAATGACACAAGATTGAGTTCTTCATTTGAAGGTCGTAATGCTAATTCATCTTCAATTTATTTACATAAAGATTCAGTTTCTTGAAGATGTTGACGTAGGATATGGGGGTCCCAGGAAACACCGAAGAAGAGAGAGTTCCGGGAGACGGCGGCGCGCAAGGGGGGGTGAACCTGTTAGCGGAGGCTCAGGGAGAAGATTCTGTCCAAAGCAACCAGAAAAGCACACAGAGATTTAAGGTGGTTCAGGGAGGAAATCCCCTACGTCCACCGGTCGATCAACGAAAGAGTTTCACTAATAAGAAAAAGATAGCCCTGAAGGCTGTACAATGTTCTGTATAGAGAAGAGGAAGAAGGAAGAAGAAGGGGGAGAGGAAGGAAAAATCCGGAGCCCCTCCGTTGGGGTCCTGATACAGTGAATAATTGCTCTCTTCTTTCTCTTTGTCTGTCTCTGTCTGTATCCTCTCTCCTCCTCCGGTTCCTTTCTCCTTTTTTTAACTGGGACTGTTCAGCGATTTTTATAGCCGTTGACGTGCGTAGCTCCACCCTGGTTTTCCGGAGAAAAGTGATGGATGAGCTCTGAGCACCGCTTGGCTGTCACTAGAGAGTTTTGCAGCTGTACGAGGAAGATGACATCTTTTAATGCTGGTACTTTTATGGGGAAGAGCGTCTGTACGGAAATCGGCGGGATTAGGTGAAGTTGATTGTGAGGCGTTACCTCGTACCCTCGGGCCCGAGGTTACAAGGGATGATCCTGGAACGTCGTGGTCGATGTCTGAGTGAATCCTCGCGCCCGAGGTTTGACCTGGGTCAATAGCCCTGCAAACTGGAAACTGAGTCAGCAAATCAATCAATCAAGTACAGACCCGTCGGGCGCCACGCGTTCGGCCAGGATGCAGCGCAGGAACCACGTGTTAACAAAATACAAATATTTGTATGTAATGTTATATAATCATTGATTTGTTTGCCCATGCCTTGTAAAAAAGAATCTATGCTTTTTACTGTTTTCTGTAAAATTTCAGTAGAATTATTGATGTTATGTTTGAAATCATCAGTAAGCTCAGCATATAAAATACTAATAATGTAGCAAACAATCTTCGAAATGCATTTGGCATTTTGAAGATAGTTGCTTCTGTAAGACATTCACAAATGCTATTGTCAGAATCAAGTAATCCTCTTGCAGTTGCAGGATCTTGAAATGACTTGTACTTGATATTTTCATATGTTTGTAAATCTTCAAATGATGTAGGTCCTTTCACATGATTCAGCAATAATCTAAGATAGTAACGTTCACCCTCTATTTGATTTGCTAAAGCAACTCGACCAATAACTTGATGTTGTTTTCTTTTCGACCAAATTTTTCCTGATGGATCCTATGTATAAATATTCAGGTAAATGTTTATATAAAATATTTTTTGCATTATCATCAGTTATATTTAATTTGAAAAATTGAGTGAGCATTGTTACTTTGTAGAAGTCAAAAGATATTATGTTTTGAAGATTTTGAGTTTCTTGAAATGTGACAAGTTGTTTATATGGTAAGTGTACTTGTAAAGTTGTAACAGACGGATGTATTTCATTTAAAGCAAAAGCAAAAATTCTCCACATTGCTTCGGGAGGAGAAATCCATCTGCCTGATTGAAATTGTTCAATCTCATCAATGATGAATTCACAATTATCATTATTTTGTAGGTTAAATACAATTTTATCATGTCCTTTATAAATGTATTTGTACAAATATTTTATAGAAGTTATTGACGAACATATTTCTATATTTAAGTGACAATCAAAACGACTAAGTAAATAAGGGTTATAAGGGACAACCCATCTATTATCCAGTATAGCTTTTCGAACTTTGATTTTTATTCCATTATTTCTTCGTCTATAAATAGGATAAGAGTCTTCTGCCTGAGTAGTTATTCACAATATGGCTTTGGATATCTATTTTTGCATTGACCTTTTTATTCATGCAAATATTTTTGGTATTTTCTTTGCCACAAGGTCCGTGCATCATATGTTTTGCAACTAATTCAAATAGTAAAAGAAATTTGTCTTTGTCAGGTATTTCAGCACATACATAATCATTGTATGATTCTGTACTTGTAATTTTTTAGCCTTCTTTCAATAATATTAATAGATGCACATGTGGTAGTTTTCTTTTTTGAAATTCAATAACATACACATAAGCTGCAACTGGTCCAAAGAAAGCCTTTTTGACAATCAAATCCTTCAATTCAGTTAACTTTGCTTTGAATATTCTACATGTCAAATCTGGTCTATTTTGTGCAATTTCATTCGACTCTAATTCAGCACTAACTTCATTCCACATCGGATTACAGGTTATTGTTAGAAATATGTCGGGTTTTCCAAATCGTTGTACTAAAGCCATTGCATCTGAATATCGTTTGCGCATATCACGAGGACTACCTATAAATCCTGCAGGTAAAATAATACGTCTTCCGATTTTTGATGCACTTCTCTCTCCAAGAGCAACACTGTCAACAACTTCTTGATATAGATCTGCTCTTATTTTTTCTTGCTCTTGTCTATAAAAGTCTAATCTACCACTTTCAATTTTGATATACATATCTATAACATATTTATTTGATGTACTTGGACAATCTTTGTCAAGTTTTAATATACCTTGATGCCATCATGTATCTTCATAAGGAAATAAAAGAGGATATTGAAGTAGATCATAACATTCATAATAATGATAAATTCTGTAAGATTGACCTGATAAGCTATATATAATTATGTGAGGGCCTTCTAGCAGAAGATCTGCTGATTGGTCAGATAGTATACCAGCAACTTGAGTACTTGTAGGAGTATTATGAGTTCGTTGATCAAGACCGAAATGTGTTCGAAGAATTTTTTTTTTTTCTTCTTTAGCTTCGATGTCTTTCAAACTTCGAAAGAAAGTTGCGTAAGGATTTCTTGATAATAAAGAGATCAACATTGATATAGTCTTCTTACTTAAATGTGTATTCCTTTGTGCTCGATTTATAATTTCATTTTCTGTGTTATAAAAATATAATTGGAGTGGTGATTTTTGTTCATTTGAATTGCAGGTAGTTCTGATAAAATGATGCATTTGTCCTTGCACTCTAAATGTGTAAATACCAAGAGTGTTTGTTGTTAATGATTATTTAACCCCAAGAAATGTAAATGCAAAAATATTGTTGTATGAGCGTACATGTTGCCTAAATTCGAATGTGTTAATATTATTCCAGTTATATAAGGCAATCAACTCATCAGATAATTTAGTAGCAGCTAATTTGATTTGTCCACTTCCACAACAAAAACTTTCAAATTCATAAGCAAATTTAATAGCTTGACAATATGGGCATGTAGTTTTAGGAGGTAGGAAAATCTTTTCAGATAGTATATGATCACGAAGAAATAATTTCGTATTATTGAAAACTGGAAGAAAAAATTATATTAGTTATCCATTCTAACTCAAAGTGACTAAAAATTTATGAAGTTACCTTTTGTTTTTGTTGACCAAGTAATGACATCTAATTGTTTGGAAAAACATATATTCTCATTATAAGCAGACTTGTTAGTAGATGTGCCTTCCAACACAGATGACACATGTATAGCATTGGATGAATTGCTTTTAGCATAACTTGAAGTTGATCCACAGTCCATCGATAAGTTTGCTGTTTGTTAAAGAAAATAGATGAGATACAATAATTGAGTAATTATCACATTTATCTTTTTCTTTGCAGTTATAATACAATGTAGAACATACTTTGTGTTATGTCTTTGACAGGAATTGTTGACTTTTTGATTTTTCTTAAGTAATACGCTTTCCTATTTCGTTCACGAATAACTTCTTTCTGTTTCTCTGATAGCGTAGCATATCTGCTTTTCTTTTTTGAATCTGCACATTGTCATTATTTCTATATGAGAAATAATCTTTTTTGAAAGAAATCTAATAATATTAATAAAACTTAATTGATTGAACATTACCTATTTTGGAATTCGAATGCTCATCATCATCATCAATATTTTGTGGCCTTTTGTCTTTTCTTTTCATCGTTTTTAGATTTACCTTCAAGTATCTAATTACATTTAGTGTAAAACAAAAATATTTACTTTAAAATAAAATGTACGTAAAGCAAAGATTAAAAACACAAAATCTATTATATTAGAATCATAAATAAACCTTATAAGTTCTGGAAATGAAAGTGTTCATTATAACAGAAACATTTACTTTTAAATATGTGATCCCTATTAGTTTAGGTCACATAAGGTGAACAAAAGTGAGAACAGAAGTTTTCTTTTGAATTTCAGAATAGAAAATAAACAGATAACAAAGCAATTTCATCAAAGGCTATCCCAAAACCTTACTCCAATAACTATATAAACATTAGATCTTCCAAAGCAATGTAGAAGTGGACAACATTCTCATGGCTTCGTAAAGCTTCCAAGCTGTTTTGCATGCAAGACTTATCGGAGATCTAACACTCACTCCTCACAGTTTTATCCCTGCCTCCACATGGCACCTCACATTCCCAACAAAAGAAAAGGAAGAGGCTAAACCTCATAATGAACAAGTCCAGTTTGTAGAGGAATGATCTAAGATGGAATTGAACCTCAGAATGGTAGAAAGTTCTCGGCGGTGCAAGACGGTGCCGCTGCCGATCTACTGAAACCGGCCTGAAGCGGACAAGTCGGTGGTGCGGCTGTAGTGGAGCTTGCCGACAACGACGATCCACAGCGTATCTTGATCAAGAACCTTAAAGCAACGATTGAAGCACTGGGATCGACACAAATGCTAAAACTGTCTGGGTTAATGGAACTGAGAAGAAATCCATCAATAAAATATACCTCTGCAGATTCCAAGCTCCTATAAAACTGTCGATTCCCAAAAAAAAATCCAAAACTAAAAAGGGATAAAGGCAGAAATTTGGGCATGGGTAGGAGAGATAGGCAGAAACAGTGGAAAAAACCCTAACCTGAGAAGCTTTCCGTGCTCTAATTACTCAAAGCAACACAAAAGAAGAAAGAGAGAGGGAAAAGCACCAGCGAGGGATCTTCTATTCTTTGCTATACCTCCTCTTCTTCTCTGCTGACCACTGGATACTGATAATAGGGCAAACAGAGAGTTCTGTCGTAACAGAGTGAGCTCTCCTGCTCCGTTGCTTCCCTCGCCAAAACCTTAGAGATGGAGAAAGCAGGATCCCAGAGCTCGCACGGAGACATCTAGGTCGGCACGTTTTCTCGAAGAAGAGCCGGAAGGGTAAGCGACGATAACACGCGGCATGTTGCATGATAGGGCAGATAGAGCCGGAGCATCAGCGACTGTGCGGTTGAAACGCAATGGCGAAAAGAAGGAAGCGACGCGGCTGAAACGACAAAATGGCAGAAATGCCTGCCGTGTAACGACAACTAATTTTTTCTCCTGCTTAAGTTCCGCTTTTATATAATATAGATATAGATATAGAGTAAAACGAAGTTTGAAGTTTCAAATTATGATTTCATAATTTCAGATTTTAATTCACTGAATTATATATATAATTTAGAGATTTTTACCTGTATGACACACAAAAAATTTCAATATTGACTTATTAGACACCCTAAAGTTAAATATTACATGACACACATTTATTTATTTTAATTTTACAACCAACACACCCTAGTTAAAAAATCCTTACATTTTATTTAAGTAAACCATACTTAAGTTATGTTTTAACTTAAATAAAGTTCATAGGAATAAAATCTAACTCTCGGTGCACTTTAACTAAAATCTTACATGTTAAAAAATATTTAAATCTATTATTTATGTAGAATATTTTAAATCTAATCGTTAGATGCTCATCTTAACGATTAGATTTAATTTAAGATACAAAAGGGGTTAGATTTTATTCCAGTGGTTTGGCTGCCGCGCGGGCCACACACGTGCGAGATCCACACGTGCGAGGGATCGAGAGGACAGAGAGAGGTGAAATCTCTCTCCCCTCTCAATCCCGTGCACGTGCGTCGATAAGAAGGAGAGAGAGAGGGGATGGGATAAAACGGTAATTTTAAAAAAAATTAATAAAAAAAATAAAAAAAATTATTTGATAATTTATTAAAACTCAAGACCCCGATATTATAATTTTAAAAATGTGAACCTAGCGATATTAAACGTTAAACTCAAAGATCGGAGCATAATTTGCCCTTTATTGTATAATAATGGTCATTGTACTAATCGACAACTCTTTCCTTCTTATAGAAATATAAAAGCAAATATTTTACACTCTTGAAAGTCATAAATTTAGTACTTTATATCTTCTCCTAAGTAAAATAATAAAATGAGAATAAAAATAATAAAAATAATAAAAACTAATTTAAGGGTCAAAAAAACTGTAGTGTTATTTAAAAAAAAAAAAAACCTCTCAGGTTCTAAATTATAACTTTTTGGGATTTGTTTTTTCTTTTGATGGGACTCGGCAAAGATTTGGCTTTAAAGCCTTTAAAACCCTTGCGCAGCGCAGACAGCTAGGGTTTTGGCCGGCTCTGAACCCCAGCCCTGCGGCTGCCGTTCTCTCTCTCTCTCTCTGACACAGGAGAACACCAGTGAGTATTGCACCTCTCGTATACTTTATGATTCATCGAGGAATAGTCGAACTTCTTTTGCGTTTACTTAGGTATAAGCCGTGCCAATATGGATTTACAATTTCAGCCGAGCTTTTTTTTTCCTTGCTTCGTTTTCTGCTGAATTAAACGCCAGTGGAGCGTTTCTATTCTCGATTGTTTTATGAGACACGATACATCTGAAATTTTGAATGTTTGGCTCTGAAGGTTTCCTGTTGTCAGTCAAATATCCGTGCCTTCTTCTGTGTTATCTGTGAATATGATAATCTAACTGGTACTGAGTTCTTTTGAAATTTCCTGTCTTTCTGTCTTAAGCATAATTAATCATAAGGTAAGCATGCCATATTCTGAAACATAAGATATCAAACATTATGGTAATTAAGTGTTAACTGAGATTTCATTTCACCTTGTCATTTATTTCAATCTATTCTTCCAATTCTCATTCATTTGTTCCTACTTGTTACTTTACCTCCAGGGACTACACTTTTTGGCATTAGAAATGGCTGCTGGCCCTGCTCCATTCTCTGATATTGGGAAGAGAGAAAGAGGTACTAATTTAACACAAGCTTTGTTGATTCCTTTACATCTATCTATCGTTCAACATCTACTAGGATCACTAATGAGGTGGTCCCCCTAGGCCTTCATGTCCTGTTCATCCACAAGTGCAGTTCTTTTATTTCATACTTATGGACTTAGTAGTAGTCGTCTTGAAATTCAATTGTAGCCTATAATACTATAAAAAGTAAGTCAAATATATTAGGTACAAAAAGTGCAATCTGCCTCGAAGATTGGAAAAAATTAGGTGGGAGAAATGCACCCTCATCACAATCTATGTCATCTATATAGGAAATAAAAGCAATAAAGTTGGTCACCTTATTGGCAGTTCTTTATACTTGAGATACCCTAATTGCCTTGAAGGCACAAAAAGTAGCAAAAATGTCTGCGAGGCAGCTGCTGCGAGCATCTCCTTAAATAGCCTATAGTATGCTTGTAGTGACTAGATTAGAATTCCTATATAGCTAAAGCCCCTTTGATCTGTATGCCTAAACTCTCGCTAGCCTCACTGCCTCTCAACTTCCCCTGGTTTCTATGGTAACAATTGTCTGCATGCTGTGAAGCATGGACACTTCTAACAAGGTCCCGTAGCTGTGTTGGACGAAGACAATCGATGGACATTTCTAGACACTTATTGAACACACTAAATTTTGTGTCTAAATTTATTTTATATTAAAAACATACTGGACATATTTGGACATGTAAGAAATACTTCTGGGGTATTTTAGGAAAATGCTTTATTAAGTTTATTCATTTTTAATCTTACTTATTTTATCAATAATTTACTTTATATGCTTGCTTATTCTTATTTTATTGGATGATTCATTTGTAAACTCAAGCATGCATGCTTCTATACATCATTATGTTTAAAAAATAAAAATATTTTTTATTCGTCTTATTTATTTTTTTATATTAGATTTATTATTAAATTGATTATTTATATATATTTATGTCATAATATTTTAATTTAATTCATAATATAATTTTTGGAACTTATAAATTGGCTGCTTATATATAGTTTTATATTTGCATAATATTAGTAAAAAAATTCAGAACAAATTGATTTATTTTTTAAAATGCATTTTACTAGGTCCAAATTTTAGATTTAATAGTAAAAAAATTTATGAAATGACATTTTTACCCTTAAGATTTCTCTCTCTCTCTCTCTCATGTGGCCGCCGAGAGTCTGCTCGGAGGAGAATTTCGACCCGCATACTGAACACTCGTGGATCTTCGCCGTGCCGGCGCCGTCTTTACCGGCCAGCGTTGCCGGTGGCGGAGGCTCGAGCTTATAGGTCGCAGATAGCCTCCAGTACCATGGACGATGCTTTGGGCTTCTTGTGGCTTGTTCGGTGGCCGCCGAGGGCCTGGAAGGTGGGGAAGCACTTGAAGCAGGTTTTGCACTAGTAGAGATAGAACCTAGCCCATCCGCTGGCGATGGATGTCACCACCTCGGTGAACCTCCTACAAGTGAATCTCCCCGAGGTGGCGCCGCCGAATTCGTCCGTGGGAAGGTTGCGGCCTTGGGCGAGGAGGATGAGGTAGTTCCAATGTCCTTTTGGTCGGTGATGCCGGAATCCTCCGCTGAGGAAGCCAATGATGAGGTGGCAGCGGCGGCAGCTGCCGGAGGAAGGGGTGCAGCGCGCTGGCGGACGGTGCGCTTGCGCCTCGTGAAGGATGGGTAGGGGCTGTCGCCGCTACAGCTGTTGGATCCCAAGGCTTCTTCTTGAGACTCCATGATGAAGAGAGAAAAATCTTAAGGATAAAAATGTCACTTCATAAATTTTTTTTGCTGTCAAATCTAAATTTTGGACCTAGTTTCACATTACTTAAAATTAATGGACCAATTTGAACAATTTTCAAAATGTAGGACCTACTTGCACATACGGTCAAACAACAGGGACCTACTTGCAATTTACCCTATGAATTATTATAATTAAGTCAAATTATCTTCTAAATTTTATTTATATTATAAATTGAGAATATTAATCTTTTGAATTAACTCAATTTAACTTAAATTTGATCGTTTGATAAATAACATTAGTGTGTTGCCATTTTAAATTCAAAAACGTTAGATCCTAGGTCTCAGGAATTAAAATAGGTTTCTAGCTATTTAATCCTACTGTAATTCTCTCAATTTGATTTTACAGTTCTCAATTTTGACCAGCTGAAGTAATGGTCCAGTTGTACAAGTTATAGGTCATCTAAGTTCCCGATTTGCCTTAAAAATTGCTCCGTCTTTTACATTTATATATATATATAAATTATTGTAGAAACAGGATATGGAGTTTAGTGTGGTTGGTGAAGAAAAGTAGCATTTCATGCAATCCAAAACACTGGGATATTTTTTCTTGTTATTTGCCCAAATTTTTAAAAACTTCTATGTTTCTAAATCTGTCTTGTCCCATTCAAACATTGACCAATCTCTTAATGCAGATCTTTTGACAAAGGATTATAACTATGAGAAGAAGTTCACATTTACAGCCTTAAGTGCCGCTGGATTGGTACTAGTCTTCTTTAAAGTTTTCCTTTTATTTAGATTTATATTTATGTTAGATACTTGATAACTTATTTTCCATATAGGCAATTATTTGAGCTTGTACTTATTGGCCAATTTGTACTGAAATGCTGTCAATGTGGCAGTAAAGCCTTTTGTTTGAGTTTATGTGTGATAATGTGCGTGATAATTTTTGAATTTCCTTGTGAATATGTTCTGTTATCTAGTAATTTTAATTCTCGTTTATTTCAAGGTGCTCTAAGTTCTTGTGATACAGGGTGGTTGTACTTACGTTGGACCCATTGAAAAAAAAACATATTAATCATGAACTAGCCATTCACGAGATCATTTAAGAACTATATAATCTACGTAGAGGTAAAATTTTTTAAGAATTAGATAAGTTGTTGGTGGGGACACCACGATTGACCGTCGATTCATTCCTGACAGAGTTTACTGTCGACGACCGAGATCTAGCCACACTGCTTCAATCTAGATCGATTGAACAACTTTGGAAAGATTGATGCTGCGGATCGCTGACTTGGTGGATTGGAGTCTCTCATTCATTCTGATTGATTGGAGATTTCATTTTGGGATGATTTTATTTCTCATATTTATTTTGTATTAGTTGTTTCTATTTCTGTGATTGTTATTTTAGGTACGTTATCTGGTATTTTCTCGTTTGTGTGAGGAATTATTACATTATGTATTTTTTCTTTATTGTGTCAGTTTGTATGGAGGTTTATATAAATGTCTCTCTGTTATTCTTATTTTTCTAATGCTGAATGAATTTGACTTGTGTTTCCCTTGGGATTATTTGATTCTGGAATGAATCGATATTCTGGATAGGGAAGGGCTTGGGCCTTGGGTGAGAAACCCTAAACTCCACCCGCTCTAGCTCGTCCTCTCTAGGTTTGATTCCATTCATCTTACATCCCTCAGCGTTCACCTCACCTCATCCTCGTCCCCCGCCTACTAGTTTGCATTCTTGGATCCAGCTCACCGACTCCGGTTCGACGTGATCGCGTCATCACGTTTCCACATCACCGGCGACGCGCCCAAGTCGACTACGTCGATGCGAATACACAACTTCGCTCGACACCACCGCTCGCTCCTAGTCCGCCGCCCTGCTTGCCCTCCTACGCGCCAGCGACAGCGCCCAACCCCTCGCACGCCTGAGACTGCGCGCTGGCGACCGCGCCCAACCCTGCGCACACCTGAGACCGTGTGCCGGAGACCGCGCGCACACCCTTGTCACGGCGCTCGTCGACGCCCGTCGATGCCCGCCGGCACTCGCGCGCCGGCACCCGCACCCGCACCAGAGCCATGCCGTACATCCTTATTTTCTAGGGAAATTACATCGTGGTTCATGGACTCTCTGACTCAGATACAAATTTCAACAAAGCCTTTAACTTGGTTAAGTCAAATAATTTGGATTTTTTCTGCTCGCTTGTGATTTACTCGAATTTGTTCCACCTGTGCGACCTTTCATTATTGAGTGAGTTTAAATTACTGTTGGTTAAATATTGTGAGATCCTTAATCTCGTTCCCCATTTCTGATTTGTTGAAAATCGGATTGCGCCCTAATCTGAATTGGTAATTTTTCAATTACCTTCGGTCTAATTTATTTAAAATTTTGAAAGAAATCGGTTTTGCTAGTTTAATTAACTTCTCAGTTATTACAAAATTATCTTATGATATTTTAGCATTAATTTGTGAATAATCTGTTTTGTAAGATTGCTGATATCTAAACTGCATTATCATTCATCATCAGTTGTGCATTTTTAGCTTTTACCAACCATCTAATCCAGTGATTTTAGAAACATATTATTTAGTCAAAGAATATGATTTATATGCTATTAGTTAGTTGAAGAATATGATTTATTTAAGAGAGAAATATATTATGTTACTTACGCTCTTCAAATATATATGCCACACTAGTTATAAAAAAAATAAATTTTAGGCCACACTTGCTCTGATCTTGGATGAATTCACCTTCTGTCTGTTTCATCCCTGCCTTTTTTTTATCTCTGGTTTGCTCTATGGGTTGCTTGCGAAACACAACTGCTAAATAGAACTCATCTCATCTTTCACCGATTTGCATTTTTTAGATATGGTGTAAAATGATATCTAACGTTTAAAGCGTTGCTATAAATTTCTATGGCAGGGCCTAACTGCCACGGGGGTAAAGTTGGATGATATGTTTATTGGTGACATTAGTACAAAATACAGAAGTGGTAAAACAATAGTGGATGTGAAAGTTGATACCCATTCGAATGTAAGTGGATATGCTACTTTGTGATACTCTAGTCTCTTCTGTATCACTAACCGGCATTCATTCTTGTTGATTTGATTCAAATAAAAAAACATGCTTATGTATATCCACTTATTACATCTCTCCCGCTTATTTGCATATGCATTTGGCAAAGATTTGTGGTTCTGAAATCAAAACATTTCAAATATAACTGATGCTAGGTCTCAACTACAGTAACAATTGATGAGGTCATTTCTGGCGCAAAAGCTTCATTCAGCTTCAAAATCCCAGACCAGAACTCTGGAAAGGCAAGTAAATGCATGTTCTAGTTTGAAAATGTCATAACCATTTTATTTTTTAAAAGTTTTATTTGATTGAATGCGTTAAAGCTTCTCCCTGAACCTCCACTATCTCAGTTTGCTATCTACTTGCATCCGTCTATGTTTTGCACTAGGGTTTAAAGATAACGCCATTTTCTACTCCTCTCAAATATTTGCTCCATATGCACTTTTGTTTGGTGGAAAAATACATCTGCTTCAATCTTATCAAGTACATGCTATTAAGTTTTGATGTGAATGGCTTCTGTTTTCCCACTTAAACAGTTATTATTTTTCTGAAAATTACTAAACACTCTTCATAGTTCTCAAGTGACTTAGCATCCCAGAGGACCAGTTGCAAATGCTACATGTTTTGGTTCTATTATATATTTCCTTATTTGTAACCCTTGTGACTTTAACCATTTTGTGTGTAGCTTGATGTGCAGTACGCCAACAATCATGTTGCCATAAATTCTAGTGTTGGCATGAATACTACCCCATTGCTGGAGCTTGCAGCAGCTACTGTCATCAAGGAATTAAGTCTTGGTGGGGAGGTGGCATTTGACAGTGTTTCTGCAACTTTCACCAAATGTAATGCTGGGATTGGCATTAACAAACAAGAATTTTCAGCTTCACTAATCCTGTAAGCGGTCGTTTTTCATTATTTTTGGTTATAGAAAGAATCCATCTCCCTAATCCTGTAAGTGGTCATTGTGTAGCTTTGTTGATGAATCCGTATTAGTGTTGGTGTGAACAAATGCTACAATAGTGGCTTTTGATGCCAGCTGCAGCTGGGATTGGAAGAACAATCCAGACCCCATGAAAGGACCGGTGGACATTGATATCCTTTTAAGCCTGAGATACCAAACACCAACTGCCTGTCATAGTAAGTGAAAGCCTAATTTTCGACAAACTCCACAAGGTTTCAGTCATCACAAAATTGACAAAAACAAACACAAAGGCAGTGGAAATTGATCAAAAAGTTAATACAAAGAAGTTATAATTAGAAGGAAAGAACAGGAGGTTAGATTTTATGTGGAAACCCTAATGGGAAAAACTGTGGAGAGAAGAGAGGTACAGAGGAGGTGAGGATTCCAGCAGCCTCACACACAATCTCCTCTTAATTCCTAACCCCCTTCCCACACGCACACATATATAGAAATAGACAGAGATGGTTAGCAGAGTACATTGTGACTTTGAACACGATCTCTTAAGAATACCCTTGCACATTGCAATAAATGCAGGTACTCCTCGTGCTATTCAAGATGTGGCCCCTGCTCCACAATTGTTTGCAGATCGATATAGCCCCTCACCTATAACAATTTGAAATTTTGATCTTTTAGAAGCGCGCATGTTCAATTCAACTGAGTAAATATTTTCTCGTTGAATAGATGAACTAGCAACTCCTTCAAAATCAAAGGCATATACATGAAATTAAGTGCCACTTTCAGACAAGGTTTACTAAACCTTGACCTTGTTTTTCCTTTGCCTCTAAAAGTCTTTGCTTTGCTCAGGGTTTGCGTTTCATCACAAGCCAAACCTCAGATTCTGCCAAGAATCTATTATGGATGGTGTTTCCCTTTCACTTGGGTTTTCTTCTCCAAATCCCAAACTTCTTGAAACTCTGTGGTTTTTCATATCTCTGCCAATTCCTATGCCAAACCTTGCATATGGGGTTTTAGCTTGTTCAAAACTATGATGAAGATTTCATCATTTCATGGTAAAGACCTTTGAGAATCCTTCTTCAATAGATGCTGGGGACACTCAATAGCATGCTTATGATTCCTTCCATATCCTTCTGATGCTGATTTAGGAGTCGATGTGGGCTAATTTTATTTGATTAAGATTGCCAAATTATTTCATTGCTGATTTGATTTGATTGCGTGCTAATTTGGAAGACGATATTCTCCATGATTTTGATTTTATGTTATCTTTATTTAGCATGATTGTAATTGACATTTTATTTTTTTGCATTTATTAGGATCTCTATATAAAAGAGTCATCTTACATTATAATAGAGTTGTTAATGATGAATAAAATTGTGTTTAAGTGCAAACCTAGATTCACATTAAATAATTAATATCCTAGATAGAGAAGGGTGAGACCTTGGTGAGAATTCACTACGCCTAGCGCCGCCATCCACCTTCGTGCATCGAGTCGTGCAGGACTCGATTGTCTGGATTCCAATGGAACGAGTAGTCGCCACGCTCTCCCGCTTGTCGGTGCGCAGCCACCTTTGTCTGCAGAGGTGCAGCCGCCAGCCGCACAACTGCCTTCAACCTCTACTTCCATTGCCAATAGAACCATCTATTCGTGCGAGCCTGCATCGTTGCGTCACAACAAGTGTACACGAACCCGCTCGCCTAATCGTGCACTTGTGGTCTCGCGCGTGATCCACGTCCTCATTTGTCCTCAAGACTCACTATTTCCTACTTCTAGGTCATCTTTTTTAGAGTATGCTATTCCTATCCCAACTATTGCCACTCATTCATTTTCTTTGAAAGAGGACAATATAGGTGTCGTATAAACACAGCTGCTACCAATATTATTACACCTAACCCAATGGAAAGCACGGAGGAGTTTCTCACTAAAATTTTTATACTTACTACTCAGGAAAACTTACACTTTTCTATATCTCTATTTATATAGTAGATTCTAGCTTAGCTGAAGAGTGTGAAAGATATAAAGAAAAAGATTTTTTTTGAAGATTTGAAGAAAAGGAGCTGGAAGAAGGGGAAAAGCGTAAGTGATTGAGAAGCAAGTTGAGGATGCAATCATAAAGCTGAAATAAAAACAAGACAATCATAGAATAAGAAAATATTGAGGAAAGATTACTAAGTTGATTGAGTTAATTAAATCATCTTACTGCATTAATGTCAATGTTGATCACATTGAGATGATTGCAATCACTGTGAAGTTAATAGATTCGATGTAATCAAACACTTATGCACAGTATGGACTCAATTGTTGAAAAACCTCTACACCTCTAAGACAAAACATGCAAAGGGAACACAAGATTGAGTGGTTGGTCACCTAGACGTTTAGTTGATGCATTGTTCATTTCATTGGTTAGTTTTGGATGATCTTATGGCACATATTAAAAATCACATCAGTTATTTTCCTATTTTACTACCCGCATATATATGATCATATTATGTTATCTTATAGAAACTAGTAGTCATGAGTTGAGTTTGCATACATTTAGTTTTCTTTCAACATTGTATATTTGAAAATCTGAATTTGCATTCGCATCCGTATTGCATTTTAAGGTGTTGTATATATTAGTACTTTTATTTCTGTATTATTTATTTTAATCTAAATTAAATAAAAATTTAGCAATTTTAAATGCGAATTACATAATTTAGTACACAATTTTCTAAATATTTTTATTATAATTAAAATATTTAAATTTTCAAAATCATCTGAATCAGCCCAACAACAGCCAAGTTTATTCTTATTAGAATTAAGGTATAATTTCTTTTCAGTTCCAACTATTGCTGATTATTCGATTTGAAAATTATCTACTTGTTTTGGTTATTTGTTTGGCTTTAAATGTGTGATCATATATTTATTCAAACTAAAATTATTATTAGATTTATTTTTGAGGTATCCATCCTTAATTTTTAAACTTCTGATCTAGCTTATTGAATTTAAATCGACAAGTTCTAATCTAAATTGATAAATTCTTATTTATCAGTTAATTTTAATTTTAAAATAATTTTTATTTGTGGAACTAAAGTTTTATATATTGTATAATTTATTTAAAAAATATTTTTGTGCTTAATTTAATAGCTCATCAATAAATATTGCTAATTTAAGTTTCTGAAATATAATTCTATTTTTCGATTTGTATTAATAAGATGAATGAGTAGATATATATATATAAAAGAATAAAATGAGAAATAAATATATTCATGAGAAAATTTAAGTTGTATCAATTAAGAATAAACTCAAAAAAAAGTCATGATGGTTTGGATATATAAATCATAAGTCGATTGAAGCTTTAGTAAGGAAAGTTATTAAATTTTTCCCCTGTAAAAAGAAGAAAAGAGAGAGAAAAAAAGATATAACAAGAAACTATAAGGAATAATCACTGACTTCTTAAATATGGTATCATCAAAGAATGCAAATCACAATCTCAACAGTTAGTTCCACTTAAGCTGTGACGATGCTTATTATAGCACCATTTTGCACTCGTATAATTAGTGCATTAAACGATAGTTCATATATATATATAAACTGTGAAAAGGTTGAGCATTAGATTGAAGATGATCCACTTGTTTGTCATTGGTGCTGATTATCACTATTCCTTTCTTCCAAAGAATTCTGTACATTCATAATTATTTAGGGGGTGTTTGGTTCAGTGTTATCTCAATGTCAATGTTATTTAGATGTCATGTTATCTAAATGTCATTGTTATTCATCAATAGACATTTGTTTGGTTCAATGTTATGATATTAGAAAATATCAATGTTATCCAAATTATTTTTGTTTAGTTGGAAGTTATTGGCATTATAATGACAAATTGATAGTGTTATCTTGAGATGTCGCCCAATTTGGAGTGACATTTAGATGTCATCATGTAATGACATTTTTGTAATTAATTGTAATGTTATTTAAAGATGTCATTAAACCAAACAATTAATTTCTAAAGATAACATAACATAACATTGAGATAACATTGAACCAAACATCCCCTTAGTTTTATTTGCCATCTCTGGCACCAGAATCATCATTCTCTGTTCATTGCACAGGGCTAACAAGGGGGACACTCTCAAGGCGTCATACGTTCATTTTCTTAATCCTCACAAGAGCTCAGCTGTGGCTGCAGAAATGGTCCATAGATTGAAAACATCGGATAACAGCTTTACGATTGGAGCATCGCATGCACTCGATCCTCTAACTACGATCAAGGGCAGGCTCAGCAACGACGGGAAGGTTGCCGTTCTCTCCCAGCGCGAGTGGAGGCCCAAATCTCTGGTAACGTTTTCGGCCGAGTTCGATCCGAAAGCAGCGGCTGCAGCATCCAGAGTTGGACTTGCGCTGGCTCTCCATTCATGACTTTCTTTGATCAAGTGCTTCGTGGCTTCAGATGATAGGGAGTCAATTCATTCCTAAAGTGCTTTGAGATTAAATTATAAGATCAATTTTTTTTGCTGAAAATTCATCACAGTGAGATTCCTGTTGTTTTATTTGTTTGTATTTCTATTGAGGAAATAACCATCATAAGTTTTTAAATTGTAGTAAGCTCAGTTTCCTTCTATTTTCAAATAATTTGATCTTTTTTGTATTAAAATTTTATCCTCATTGAAAGTTTTAAAATCTCTTGAGCTCTATCCCTCTTTTTGATGAAAATGTTTCTCACACTTGCAGAAGTTCTAAATATTCCTTCATAAAAAAGAAATTAAATATTTTTAAGGCCTTGTTTGGCGTGAGGACTAAAATAGTACTAGTTTAAAAATAATAATAATAATAATAATAAATAAAATTTTTTAATTATTTTACATAAATTTTAATATAAAAAAATATTATTTTATTCTATATATTCAATAATATTTAATAAAAATATTAATTTTATTTTATATTTTAAATTAAAATATTTGATTTAAATATTTTGATTATGTGAAATAAAATTAATATTTTTATTAAAAATTATTGAATATGTAAAATAAAATAATATTTTTTATATTAAAATTTATATAAAATGATTAAAAAAAATATTTACTATTATTTTTTTTTTTAAAACTAGTACCATTTTAATCCTTGCGCCAAACAGGGCCTTAGTTCTTTTTTTTTTAATTAGTATCAAAAAATGTGAGATAAATTGTAAATCTACAATTATAGATTATGTTTTATAAAAGAAAAGAGAAAGTGAAGCACTAATTAAGTATCAGAAATTTATATCTTCATACCTTTTTTCAGTCTACCATTAGAAAAGGCATCCTTTTACTTGCAGAAATATGAGCTATGACACATTAGTCAATTTATTATTATTGATGCACCAACTCTCAATTCACTCAATTGGAAGTTTTGAGTAATGGCATATGAGATTTGAAGGCCTTTAACAATAACTAGGGATGAGAAGTATTTTTGAAATTTGAAGATGCTCACTGCTTGAATTTTATAGAATCCAAAATTATCTCAATGGGTTGATATTAATAATGGTCTTTATCTCCCTTTTCATTGAATTGTGTGAGTTCTCACTTTAAAAAAAACGTGTTTTAATAAAATTATAAATTACATCATCTCCCACACAATTCGAAAAATTATTGGGTTCGGAGAGCTCGTCACGTCACATTTTCATACACCAATTAAATGGCGAAAACCGGCAGCGGGCGGTGCACTGCAGCTGGGTTCGGAGATCAATGTGCTTGTTATAGGCTGTTATAGACATAAATATGCTTGTTATAGACTTAAATATGCTTATTATAACAAGCACATTTATACCTATAACAAGCACATTTATGCCTATAACCAGCACATTGATCTCCGAACCCAGCTGCAGTGGGCCGCCCGCTGCCAGCTGTCGCCAATTAATTGGTGTATGAAAAAATGACGTGACGAGCTCCTCGAACCCAATAATTTTTCCCACAATTCATCTCCAAAAACATATTCCTCACTAAGACCCCATTTGGCACAATAATCAAAATTAAGATCAAAATGATATTAATTTAGAATAATAATAATAAATAAATAAATATTTTTTTAATCATTTTATACAAAATTTAATGTAAAAAATATTATTTTATTTTACATATTTAATAATTTTTAATAACAATATCAACTTTATTACATATCATAAACCAAAATACTCAAAAAACTTTATTTATTACTTCAAGCTAGTACTTTTTTAGTCATCGCACCAAACAAGACCTAAATGAGTTATAGAACCATTTTAAATGAGAGCAAAGAACATAGTACAGCATAAGAGTATTAATCTATTTTTTTATGCTTCCCTTCCTTACTCCCTCCATTGTAAGTAGGCCAGCCAATGGATCGAATCATGACCAAATCTGATTCCATTAAACACCCAAATGAATTCTTTTCTGACCCATCAATCCACCCAGTTTACTAACCTGATTCATTTACAAATAAATGAATCAAATATAAATCACCACTGACCCGACCCATTTAAAATCTGATTCATATATAATCTAATTTGTAGTTCACACAAGAATACATTATGGCTAATAATCTTTTTGTTGGAAAGCTCAAATAATGAGCATCACTATAACTAATTAATAAAAAATTCTCACAGATTATATTAATAGATTATAATTTATAATGCTCAATTTATATTTCACAATATATATATGTATATATATTACAAATACTGATTTTTATATTAAAATATTTAATTAATTCATAAAAATATAATATTCTTCCTTTATTTTATTTTCAATAAATTTAATATTATTTTAAATTTGATTATAAAAAATACTTAAAAATAACTACTTTTATTATAAATGGATTAAATCTGAAAAAGCGAGTTCCAAACCGATTCGATTTCTGACCCGAGAGGATATGGATCGACCATAACCCGATCCAATATATAACCAAATCCGATATATATGAATTTGGATCCAGGTCGTAATCAACCCGATCCGTTGTCAGGCCTAATTGTAAGTGTGAGCTATAAACATATGAACCTCAAGGCAATCCCTCTCTCCTTCAACAATAGCAAGATGTCAGCACAAAAGTTTCAAAGAGAGGAAGATATAAATAACAATAACATATGATTTTTAAATTAATTTTGTATGCTAACAAACCACACTTTTTCCATCAATCACCTGAAATGTGAACCATCCTGCAAGTTTTAAAGAATAATAAAAAATTACCTCATTAAAAGCATAAGGCGTAACGCGTGACTACAATTTATTACGGATGCATGCCGCCTTCCATCCCTCTCCCCCGTAAAAAAGAAAAAAGAAAAGAAAAGAAAAGAACGAACTAAAGCACAAAATTTGTGAACTAATATATGAGTAATATGCTGTGCATCTCCCGTAAATGATGACAAACTTTGAACCTAACTAAAATTCCTATGCAGCATTTCTCCTTTCCTTCCATCCTCGAGAAGAATGTGAGTTACAACACATTAATAATTAAAAGGGGCATTTACATACATACCCCTTAAATCATCTTGAATTACATATTAAATCTCTTATTTTTTAATTTTACAACTTAATCCCCTAAATCATCCAAAAATGAAAACTAATAGAATACATGTATTTGCAAATAAATTTATAATATTTGTATATATATATATAAATATTATTGATAATAAAGATCTAAATAATTATAAATCAGCAAAAAACATACTTTGAAAATCATGAGAAAGACCTAAATATGTTATTTTTGGATGATTTAGAAGGTTAAGTTGTAAAATTTAAAAATAAGGGGTTTAATATGTAATTCAAGATGATTTAAGGGGTATGTATGTAATTCTCTCTAATTAAAAATAGGCGCAGTGCCACATCTACAATCTATCTACAATCTATCGTAGCTTGTCTTGGGGTGTTTGGATTTACTCGATCAAGATTGATAAAAAAATCAAAGTCTTTCTCTTCCCGGCCTAGATCAATGTGAGCGTGTGTGCTAGTCACGGGGTGCATCCATAGAAAACGAAATACCAATGTTATCTTGCTCAGTAGGGTAGCCGGGGGTGGTGGTGTAGCAAAACTATTTTTATTTCTCCCTCCACTCAAGTCCTCCCTCACAAAACAAGTAAACTACAACACGAGTTTTAAGGTATCCTTCACTTCCTCAAAAGTGTGAGATATTAAACAAAAGTTTGACACTATTATTCGAATGCGCCCCCCTTCCCTCTATTTCTCATCGAAACAACTTCTTGAGAAAGATATGAAGTACTTTTCCGTAAAATTAGGCTCAATTTCATATGTGATAATTCCGACAATATCGAGTCAAAGTACTCAAATGAAATTGACTTGACAACCAGAAAGGTAAAGAGAGGGGGAGAGCACTCCAGATGGAAAATAAACCCCACAAAGACCAAACTACAACTGGAATGGGAAAAAAAAAAAAAAACAATGAAATTACCCAGTATACCATCAAAAATAAATATGTTTAAGGAGGCTCTCTTCTATGGTGAAGGGCATTTCACCTTACGCAAAATCCTTATTCCAGCAATCCAGCAAATATAAAAAAAAATTGCATCCTAATAAATCAAAAACTAATGAAATTCTCTCTAAAATAATGTTTTCCAAAGGAAAGGTCACTAACCATTCAGCCTTCTGATTTCTGCAATTTGTTCATGGACCAAGTAGCTTCTTCCATCTGGCATATCCCAGCACGACCAAGAAGATGAAGAAGGATCCAGTTGATGTTCCTCCCACAAAGGGTGTGAAGAGGTGATTGACGTTGTAGAGGGGGCAAGGAATGTTCACTGAAAAGATTCCAACGATCAATGTGTTTATTGAAATAGCGAAAGATGCGATCGCCAAGAACAACTGAAGCTGAATCAATTCGTTCCGTTGATTGTCAAGCTGAATATTCACATAATCTTCAGTGTCATCAATGTATTCTCGTACCTGCAGCATTGAAAGGATGAATAACATGTCAACAGCAAAAGCAAAATAGAAGGATAAGTTGATTTTCCTTGGTCAATTTGCCTCAAAATTAACTATCAACAACATTGCAACGGAACTAAGGGGGCGTTTGGTTCGTTGTTATCTTGATGTTATGTTATGTAATCTAAATGTCACGACATCTAGATGTCATCTTTTGACTAATAATTTTATAATCTAATTGAAGATTAATTGTAGATGTCATTAAACCAAACAATTATTTTCTCTAGATAACATAACATAACATCAAGATAACATTGAACCAAACGCCCCCTAAATTCAATCAAATTCTGTTAACTCAAAACACGGAACAAATATCATGAGTACGATATGGATACGATATGATATACATACGGCGATACGACAAGCTTAAAGAAAGTAGAATACGAATACGTTAAAATACAACAATTATATATGCGCATATAATGCACCCTTTCTCATATATAAGGTGTAGCTCATATGAAAAAACAAAATGACTTTGTACATTTTGTTTATATAAATTTCAAAAATATTCTTTAAACTTTCTTCAAATTAATTGTTAAAGAAATTTAATGAAAATATTTAAGGAGAAAAAAGGAAGATCTGTATATGATCTTCAATGATTTAAAAAAAAAATTATGATAAAGTCCCAAGAGAAGTGCACTAAAGAATTGTTTTTAAAAAAAAGAAGTTTGCACTACTTACATTCAAGTTATTCAAGACATATAAAAGACATGTGGTTGAACATAAGAAGATTTAACTAAAAATTTTTCTATTCTAGTTAGATATCTTAGATTAATCATTCTGTTTGCATGGGAAATCCGAGCACATCACAGTCGTCCATATTGCAGCTTCCCCACCGCCTAATCAACATAAGGCCAAGCAATCGGACCACGGTGGGACAAACCAAGGAAAGCACCGTCCCAGCCTTGGTCTAACCAACAATAACAACCTCCATGATGGACCGTGCTCCGTTCCCAGTCTTCCCATGCCAATGGGACCAGCCTACAAGGGCAAGACGATACAGCCAACTATCGTCCTACAGTGTCTTCTCCGCGGCGCATTTCCCATTATCGGTATCCCCTACTCTAGGGAGATAACGTATCGGGAGGCAACAGTGAAGATCTGCCTATCCTTCTAAGTGAAAGGTCACATCAGCCGTACGAGGAAGAACACTTGCCATCACCGCTAAGCTAACAATTTGATCGTCTTTCCCAACACCGTAGAGGACCGAGCTAGTTCTCTCGCTAAGAATTGCTGCCTCTGTGATAATGTTACAAGATTTGTGCCGCACAGATCTCCATCTTATCTTGTGCGACCAAGATGAGAAGAGGCCTTTACTCTCAAAGTCTCCCTACAATATTATAAATAGGATCCTTCTTTTCAGATCCTCTCTCTCTCTCTCTCTCGTGTGTTGTATTCACCCCATAAGGAATTTTCAAAGCATATAGTGGAACTTAGACTGACCTAATCGATGGATGTAGAAGAACCCCTACGAAACACCTAAATCTTGGTATATTTTGCTTTCCAGCACTTATTACTACTGTTTTGCTCCCTTTCACGGTCTCTCCCTTTCTCCACGATACCTACAGGACGCTTGTGTGCTGCCTACTGGCAAAGCTTTCCCCTTTCTTATATTAACATGTTTGGTATCTCCACTAAGACCTGCAAGCAAAATTGGCCAAGCACATAGCCTCAACACACTCCCCAGTATTCCTCCCAGGTGCTCGCAGAGAGGAAAGAGCGCCATGGATAAGGCCTGCAGCTCAAGCACCAGTGTTCGCTCCCACGCTACTTCCTTTGCGTCTCATGACATGCAGATAAAGTACGCACATGTACGTACCTCCTAGACAAATCTTGTCAAGCAAATAAAAATTCTCACCACTATTGTCGCCCATGGTAGTAGAGGTGCAACCCCCAACTCTAACGCCTCTCAGATTCCCCACCAACTACTGATGTTTCCAAACCCAACGGCAATGGCTCAACACCAAACCGGAATCACCCAGGCAGTAGCTAGAACCTCCCGGGTTCCAAAACTATCTCTGCTAACATCGGGTGTCACAGCAACAGTGATGGCCTCCATCGCTCCACCAGTACAAGCCGACATCACGGCTCCTCGACCTCAGCAACCACGGGCACTCGCTAGACCCTCACTGTCGAAGCACACGGTGAGCGGAAGGTCGTTTTAGGCCCCACTGGCCGCTGCCGCTTCTACAGCGCCGCTTTCACAACCCAATCGCGCCGTCACGTCCACACCGCGCAACCCAACTTAAATCTCAGCTGTGCTGAGTCGCCTGAGAATCCATTCCCTGAGGTGATGTCGCCCAATAGTTCTCTGACACTCTCCATGTCAAAGGATTCATTGGGAGATCCTTACAACCTCAGCGCTCTGGGCCGAGAAGATTTTCCATCATACATCCAAACGCAGGCCCCCTTGGCCGGCATGAATGCCCCTCTCCTGAATGACGTACCGACAGCATAGACCTCGGAGGTCCCCTCACTTAGGCTCTTCGCTATGCCCCTATCTAGGTCAATTTCTATCTGCCGAAAATCAAGACCTTTGACAGAACAACGAACCCTCGGGAACTCATACAACTATTCGAGGGATCCCTCTGCTTCCTCCAACTGAAGGATGCCACTCTTTTCTACCTGATGGCCTACCCTTTTAGAAGGGTAGGCTATGACTGGTATGTTAGTCTTTCCCGGGGGACACATCCAATCCTACGATCACTTTAAAAAAGAAGTCTTGGCCAATTTTATCAGTCCCACTCATGTGGCCAACTCTGATATGGCCCTTTCCAAGATCACTCAAAGACCAAAGGAGCCCCTACGATCCTACGTGGAATAGTACTTCGCCACCACAGTCTAGGCCGACGACATCCCCCCTGCTATCCTCTACACCTTTCAAAGGGGGCTCAAGGACAGCGACCTCGCCAAGTCCCTCCAATTGAGCAATCCTCACTACTGCTCAGCAGAAGGGCTATACACCCAGGGTAGGCACAAGCTCGCAACCCCCCCCCCCCCCCTTCCTATAGAAGGTAATCCTAACATTTGCTGCAAGATCCACCAGACCTACAAACATCCTACCCATCAATGTAGGACTTTGATGGCACTGCTGGACCAACTCGCAGATGAAAATAGTTAAATTAAGAGAAGAAGGCAAAATTTTAAGGTGATTTGAAAAAATCCTTTTACATCCACTAACCAGCCCAACCAAAAGATTCCACTAGAATTGAAGAAAGGGGTTCGCCAAAGGTGAATTACAAAAACTCTCTTTGTATAAGAAAAGAAGGAAGAGAATTTCCTTATCTCTAAATTTGTTCTGGGCTTAACTGTGGTCTTGTTGCCCTTCCTCCAAGTGATAGAGAGAGTATTTATAAGCGTTCATAATACAAGCTGGCTGAAACTAGAGGATTATCCATCTATAACTGCCAAGTCGAAGTGGACGTCGGGCACCTATGGTGGAAGTAGTGCTTTATTGGCCAAAAGCTTGTAGGATCATGCCATGTGTTTGTCTTAGACTCAATCTACCACAAATGTAGTGATGGTAGAAGGTTCTTAGACATAGGACATATCCTACCACTAGAGATATGTCATGATTTGGTCGGAGAGGGTGAAGTAATATATATTGGTGCTTAAACTTCAATGATAAATTGAACCAATTCATTGATTAACTTCAACATAATTAGATTCAAATGCGATTTAAAACCTGAATTGCTTGGATTATTAAACTTGATGTCCCACAAAAGACAATGTATTGAAAGAATCTAACTTATCGGATAGAGAGACATACAGAAAGGATTTTGTTACGAGTCCCCTCCAACTGCATAAAATAAGCCTCCAACAACATTTCCAAATCCTCTACAGTGTTGTCATCTTGATAGAAGCTGGCTAAGCTAGCACTGCCTCGGGCAGCAGAATTTACTCTTGCTAGGTTTGGAGCAACAACTATACTGTTTGAATTTGCAGAAGCCATCAGAGTTTCAAATTGTTGATCCTGGATTTGTTTTCTTGTCAAATACAATTGTGCCATGTCTTCATTATCATCTAACAGATGTTCAATTTCATCCCTAACCTAGAAAAAGGAGAAACACTTCATAGCATCATTATCATTTTGAAAATTTAAAAATTAACATCAAAGACTGCCAAACTAGTTTAAGTCAATGACATGGATTTCTCTCCTTCATTCAATTTATCATTTTGCAAAATTACAATGTAATAATAACCATGTTATTGTAAATTTACAACATGTTTAATAATAAGACCACTAAATTTCATTTTCAAGCATTTCATTTTGAAAAACCCAATATACAGAGCAGATTGATCAAGGAGAAGAAAACAAAACATGTAAATATTTATTAAAGATTAACTAAGGCTCAAGTTACAGCAACAGTAAGTTTGGGGCTTAAGGCCCATTCAAATCAAATTTCATTTTAAGCTTTCATGGAACAAAAATAGTTCCATGTTATTTTTAAATAATCACATCTTGAAATCAATATAAGTGACAAATACAAGTTAAACTTGATGAATGCAACAGCTGTAACAATTATGAATACAACATGCACTTGTTTAAGTACGACTTATTCTGGCCTTGACCATACAAGTTTACTTTGAAATTATTATAACGGTATTACAACGTAAATTAGTAGAATGACCAAGCAAAGCGTTTACATACCTTTTGAACACGAGCAAGTAATTGAGTGAGGTTACTTTTCAAGCTCCTTACCCGTTCAAGGTTCTTGGTGCTAACACTCATTGCCAGTTCATCGAGCACAGGATACGCATTTTTTTCTAGATCTGCAGCACTAGAATCCAAATAGGTGCATACAAATTCCAATGCTAACTCCAGCACCTGAAACTCAAATGGGAGCTCTAGTTCACCTTCAACATTCTCACTGTGCAACAACTGAATTCCAGGTGAGGACATTTTTTTCCCAAGCACATCTGAATCACCAGGTTCATGAACCTTAGATGGAGAATTTAGACTAAAATGTTGTCTCAGTTGTTCTACAAAAGGGAGAACTTCATGAGATAGGGGATCCAATAGCAGCAACTCGTCAGCAGTGACAATGGCCTTTATAAATTCTAAATTAACAACCATAGCCCTCTCCCTGGCTGATATATCATAAAACAACAGGAGTAAATGTTTAGCCAGCCGAAATTTCATAACTAAATTTAAAAAAAATAAATAAAAGGAATAAGGTGAATGGAAACTACACAATATGCTGCATCACTCGTGCCTTAAACAAAATAATTACATATATTAAAAGCAGAATATTACGACTACCACAACACACAACAGTAGTGAACATTATAGAAAGCTACGCAAATATCCATCACTTCATTTTTTGTGTAACCATCACCAATTTTTAACATGAACCTATATACACTTTTATAGTTGTAATATGTGAATGTTACAAAAAGAAATGACATCAATATTCAAGCAAGGTGTAATATACAGCTTAAGTGAACTAGCAGCATGTATAAGAACCATAACCCATCAAAATTCTTCAAGGACAATGGAGTAAAGGGAAAATTTAGAGAAAGCGTGGTAAGTTAAATTAGCTTGTCCAGAGTGGACTATCCAATGGGAGATCAGAAAAAACAGCCTGCTATTTTTTGAAAGTTGCAACAGCCCATTATTTTAGTAAACTAATTATGATGCAGTTTTTAGGAGAACCAAGCGCATTATAGCTAACCTCTCATTCAATACAAAATATTGCGTTGCACTACACCAGCCTTTCCGTATAATTACAGTTTGGTAATTAACACAATAATGAACACAATACTATCCTAACTGAACTTTGAGGCAGTCCGACTGGACCCAAGATGAGTAAGTTTAGCACCCTGTTCCATAATTACAAGACTAGAATATACACATCTTGTTTTCCAATTTACATGCCTGTAAAATGTACCAGCAATTTCAGTCATTGGCAATGCAATGAGCAGGCTAAACATCAAGAGGAATCATGACAAATACACAAATTTCCTCATGAACTACCAATCAGCATGTGCAACATCTCCTAAAAAAATATACATGTAATCCAGCAGATGCTTTGGTATTGCTAATAATGCTCAAAGAATTAGGATGCTAGTAGCACTGTCCTGCCAATGTAGTATCACGAAAAAAGTTAACACACAGCACATCCTAAAATGGGTACCGAAGAAAATAGAACACAGGAAAAAGAACCCCCTCTTCATCAGTTTTTTTCTTTAATATGTTTGCAGCATACCAAGTATTATAAACCTTGGCTGTTTGCCGAAATGGATTTACAAAGGTTTTCCTAGTTAAGGCCCAGTTGGGCTTTGTTAAGTCTCATTTCATACAATCTCAAACCTTGTTTTTCAAAATAAATTTCTTCTTTGTAGACTTTAAGTAAGCCTAAAATTCATTTGAAGTTGAGGTCTAACAAAGGCCTATTACCAACATGTAAGAAATGCTATTGATAGATCTAGTATGAAGACTGACAACAGAAATATGATCCATCCAACATGAATTTCTTCATTCACGTTTTGATCTTGATTGTTCAAGCCATGGATACATTTAAGGAGCATCAATTACTCCCCATGTGATAGCAATCTGCACGGAAGCTATCAGAATAGAACCACCATACATCTTCAATTCTTCAATTAAAGATCCAGTATGGTCAGAATGATAAGCATAGTCTCTAGCTTAACATAAGAATAATAAAGGCTCAATAGTAAATACTTCTCCGTACTAGAAGGCTCATAAATATTCAACATATAAAAACTGGCTAGATCACATGACATATCTCAAAGAAAAACTAAGCAAATAAAGTTACGATCCACATCAAGAATTTTTAATGAAAAATCTCAACAACAAATCAGCGGGTTTCAGAAAAACTGTGAAATAGAAGTAAAAAAGGAATGAAAAGAGCAAAGAAAATGGGGAAAACCCATGAGGTTGGGTAAAACCATGATGCTGATCTTGACTGTTTTAAATCCATTATACCATTGAGAGAGGGAGAGTGCAGTGGATGTGTCTTACAATAAAGAATACGAGAGAGTAGAATTACAGAAATGTTAGAAAGCTAGTGTAGTAACATTTTTGTGTTAATCTTCTGTGGAATCTTTCAGATAACTAACTTGTTTCTCTGGTGAGTAAAGTAGCAGACTGAGTTGAGGATGAGAAGCTTCAATTCTCCAAAGAGAGAAGTCCTTTTCTCTCCTAATGCCTAGATATTTATAAACAAGTGAGCCGGTAAAAAGAGTGATAACGATCATATATGAAAAGGCTTACCTTTCTAGGCAGTCAAAAAATGGTCAATAGTCAATTGACAACTATGAAGCACTAATACTTCGTAAAATCTAACATATCCGTATCAGATATTGATACTCCCAAATACTCCACCGATATATAGTAGAATACATATATAATACACCACGTGGCTTATCAATTTTATTTTTATTTTTTATAAATCTGATACTTATCTGATACTCGTTTGATACATCCTGATCTTCTAATTAATGAAAAATGTCAAAATTATTCTATCAATTTGGGCGAAATTGACAGTTTCTAAAGGAAAAAATGTGATTGTCTTACCCATGATACTGGAGGACTGAGAGAAGACAGGACCCAGGATCCTGAGGTCTCGGGCAGGGATGGAAGCACGCTGTATAATAGCGCTCTTGTCGAGCTCGGTTACCTCCGATTGCCCGGTACGATCGAACCGTATCCAGAGCCGTGGTCCGACCTTCTTCTTAGCCCCCTTAGTACCCGCCGGCGCTCCGGGCGGCTCAACGCCGACCGTCGACAGCGCAATCGAAGGCTGCATCTCGCCCCGCCGTACCGAACGGGATTTCCTGGAGAAGAAGGAAGAAACGCTCTTCTTCCCCGCTCGCTTCCTCATCTTACTAAAGAAAACCCTAACACAACTCGAATCGCAAGGGGATCGGACTAGGCGCCATCGGCAGATGCCCGGAAGAGGAGAGAAGAGGAAACGAAGAGAAGTTCCCCTTCTCTTCTCCCCTCTCCACCCTCTCTCTCTCTCTCTCGCCGGCGATCCTACGCTGGATTGGAGAAACTCTTGGTTGAACGATCAATCAGGCGGGTGGATAATAAAACAAATATGACAGTCTGCAAGCTGCCGCTATTGAAACACTATATATTTAATTAAAACAATTTTTATTATATATATATATATATTTTTTTTTTTTTTTTTTTTTTTTTTTTTTTTTTTTTTTTTTTTTTTGGCTTGTGATCATATATTGGATCCTATGTAAATAAAAAAAAATAGTGGCAAGAATATAAATCAAAAGTTTTTGAGGAATATGAATATAAACATAAAATTTTGCATGAAATATATGTTAATAGAGTACTTTTATGGGATTATATTTGATTATTAATTTCTCAAATTAAAATTTTATATATAACTTTTAAATATTATCTTTAAAAAAATGTTACCATTTAATTGTGTGCAAGTAGATGTAAACTAAAGTTGAGTCAACCACACCAATGAATGACCATTCACATTTTTTAAAATCATATTGTTGGGTTTGACGGCTAAAAAATAAAGATTTGGTGTGTTAACGTAAAAAATAATTTAAAATAGAATAAAATAAGATAATAGTTTTTACGTGAAAATTCGAGTATTTGAGGGAAAACCACAACGTTCCTTGGCAGTTTAAATCCAAATCCGACCTTCTACAAAGCTTGGGATCTCTAAGTGGAGGCTAAATAAGTACGAGAGAGGGAGAGAGAAGATATAGTCATCTTCTGACATCATTTATAGCTTGAAAAAGAGAAAATATAATGAATACAGTCTGTCACATTTATTACATCAGAGGTATGATATTTATTTTTACAAATGACTATCATAGTAGCCTCTGTGCTCTCTTAGATACTAAGTTGACATAATGTAATTTAAATATCATAAAATTTAGATATTATATTTTAATTAATAATTTTATAAATTTATAAAAAGTTATTTATAATCATCATTAAATTAAATAATTATTTTTTTTAAATATTCGCATAACACTAAAATAACATTAAACTAACCCCCCACTAAAGTCTTTTTTGCCCTTTTTACTTATTGGCCCATCACACAAAAGCTTTCATTTGTTTTTCAAAATGTACATGCCCATCTTTTGTTTACTTCCATTGTATTGCTATTTTGGCATCTTTGAGTATCAATAATATATACAAGATTATTGTAGGATCAAAATGATAAAAATAATATATATTTGGATATAAGGAAATTTTTTTATTATAAAATCTACATTAGACTTTGATCACCACACCTTAATTATAAATATATATATATATATATATATATATATGATATATACTATATACATTCAAGCTCTTTAAATTTTAAGTTATAATATCACATAAGTACATAATTTCACAATTTTAATATTTGAGTCTTTAATTTTTTATATTATTATCAATTAAGTACTTTAATATTATAGAATTTTTAAATTACTATCTCTCTCGCTCCCATCCTCTCTCTACTCCTCTTCTCTCTGCACTGCCTCTTCTCCCCCTCTCTCGAGTGTTCACGCACTGCACAGTTTGCATGGGCCCTATGGGAGGGCCCCTCTGTCGCCAGCATTGGATAGGAGAGAGAGAGAGGGAGAGAAATAATTTGAGAATTTATAAACTTTAATTAATAAAAATTCTATAAGAAATTTAATTGATAATTTATAAAAAATAAGGACCAGCTATTACAATTTAAAATCATAGATCTATATGATATCATATTTTAAATTAAAAAATATCAAATATATATATATATATATATATAATATTTTATATAATCACTCCTTCAATCAATTAAATAGAAGAACTTTGTGGATGTCATGCATGTCCACAATTTGTGCATAGACATTTAAAGGATATTGATTGTTATGTTTCTGGCCAATTTAACTCTCATTAATTCAAAATAAAAATAAATAAATAATTATCATGAAAGAGGAGCCTTTCACTAAAATTATAAATTTATTTATGACTATAACTTAATGCATTAAAAGAAGTTAATAGCAATGTTGTAAAAAATTAAATCGACAATCCTGACAACAATTAGTTATTGATATTACATATAACAAAAATAATATATATATATATATATATATTATTTATTTATTTAATATTAAATATTAGAATATATATAATTTAAAATATTTTATATAAATATAATTAAATAATTATTATTTAATATGACTAATAAAAATTAATTAACATATATTCACATAACTAAAATAAAAATTGATAATATATATATATATATATAATTTTAAATATGATAAATAAAAATTAAATATTTTATATTATATATACTCAATATAAAATTAATTAATATAAATCCATTTAAAAAAAAAGTTTAGTTCTTTTAAATTTTTTTTTCACAAGCATAAATTTATGAATAAAAACTTGACATATATTTTTATCTAAAAAATTTATTAACTTGCTTGCAAATATTAATCAATAAAAATAAAATATAATTTTTTAATTGAACCGACATTTAATCGTTAAATTCAGTTCACTCCGATTAGATCAGTTTAATCGGTTCAATCCTTCTTCAGTTTTAGCATGAACTGGATCGGACTAGAGATCTGGTTTCAGCGTCCACTGGTCAAACTGGCCAATCTGGTCCGATTTTTGCAACATTTATTATTAGATTAATAATTGAAAGAAATCATAATAGAAATATATTAATTTCAATTTTTTTTAAAATAATTGTTCAATAGAAATAAGAGATGCAACAAAAAAAAAAAAACTAAA